>JBBPRK010000749.1:0-18163 GCA_038093075.1 Boletus patriciae
TACACAAGCATGGTCTCTCTCTGAAACTCTCTAAATGCCTCTTTGATCCCCCCAAGATGGAATTCTTGGGCATGATTATTGGCCAAGGACAGGTTGCCATGGATCCTGTCAAACTATCCATTATCCACGACTGGAAACCCCCCGCCTCTGTTAAGCGGATCCACTCTTTTCTCAAGTTTGCAAACTTTTACTGCAAATTCATTTCCAATTTCTCTCATGTCATTACTCCACTCAATCTTCTGACCCAAAAAGACCAACCTTGGATTTGGACACTGCTTCAACAAAAGGCCTTTGACACCCTTCGCAAGGCCTTTTCCTCAGGTCCCATCCTCATCATCCCTGATGTCTTCCACCCCATTTCTATCATGACTGATGCCTCTCTCTTTGCTGCCAGGGCTGTACTCTTACAAGATGATGTCAATGGCGACTCCCATCCTTGTGCCTATTTCTCCAAAACCTTCATTCCCACCAAGAGAAACTATGATATCTATGATCGGGAACTCCTGGCCATCATCCTTGTCCTTGAAGAGTGAAAGCAATATGCATAGGATACCTCACATTCTGTCACCATCATCACCAACCACAAGAACCTCTCCTACATCAAGGATTCTTGTAAGCTATCCCGCTGCCAACCTTGCTGGTCTCTATTTCTGTAGGACTTCGATATTGTCTGGAAAGTCCTTCCAGGCACCAAAATGGCCCCTGTGGATGCCCTGTCTTGTTGAGACTCTATTGACACTTCGACTGACCATGTCAACACCTTCATTATCCTGGAGCCAGTCATCATCTCTGCCCTTGACTTTACCCTTGCTCACCACATAAAGTCTTTCTCCACTTCTGACCCCCTTGTCCTGCAAGCAATTACCAACCTAGCAGATGGCTCCCCTCTCTTTCCTCATTCCACTCTCACCAACTGGACTTTCGATAATGGACACCTATACTTCAAGGGTCGGATGTATGTTCCCCCTGCTGTGCATTCCTCCCTACTCCATTCCATCCATGACTCCCCCCTCTCTGGTCATCTTGGATGCTTTCACACCAAAACCGTTGTTGAATGTGACTTCTGGTGGCCCGGTCTTTCTGTTTTTGTCTCTAATTTCATTGCTGGTTGTGTTGTGTGTCAGCAAAACAAGACCCTCACCCACCATACCACACCACCCCTCCTCCCTATCTCATCCTCAACCACCTTACCAGTCAAACAGCTATCTGTCAATCTCATAAACAATTTGCCCCTCTCCAATGGCTTTGATTCCTTAATGGTCATGGTTGACCATGGCCTTACAAAGGGGGTAATTCTTGCCCCTTGTTCCAAAACTGTCGATGCTGACAGCATTGCCCAACTCTTTTTTGACTTTCTATTCAAACACTTTGGCCTTCACAACTCCATCATCTCTGACAGAGGTCCACAATTTGCTTCAGCCTTCGCCAGAGAACTCACATGCATCCTCAAATACAATGTTTGCCTATCCACCACCTATCACCCCCAAACTAATGGACAAACTGAGCAAACCAATCAGGAAGTTGAAACATACCTTCAGATTTTCTGTGCCAACAACCCCGCAAACTGGCCCCACTTCCTCACCTCTGCTGAGTTTATCCACAACTCCGTTCCTCACAGTTCCCCTTTCTCTCTCCTTTTTGAATATGAACCTTGCGCCTATCCTTTTGTGCCTATCCTTCACTTGGAAAACCTTCCTTCCCACCTTGGAAAATTGTCTCACTTCCCTAGAAGCTGCCTGAAAGGAAGCCCTTGCCGCCCATGAGACTGCTTGTTGGATCATGTCCAAACACTCCCATCAGAAGTTCTCCCCATGAAAAGTCAGCGACAAGGTGTGGTTAGAGGCCACTAATCTCTGGTTGGCTTACCTACTGACTCAGACTTCCCCCCACATGGAAGATGCATGATGTCTTCCACGCCATGCTTCTATTGCCTTATTGTCAAACAGCAGCATATGGTCCCTCCTTCTCTCAACCTCCTCCTGACCTTGTGGATAATGAAGAAGAATACGAAGTAAACCATATTGTCTCCCACAAGGGATCACCTGGACAACGACTGTACATGACCGCATGGAAAGGCTATTCCTCCTCTGAAACTTTCATTCTATAAATGCTCCCATCATCTTGCCTAATTCCCCATTCCATTCCATTCTTTCTTTTCTCCTAGGCAGTGGCATCTCCTTGTGAAGTACCCCCCTAGCAAATGCTCATTGAACATTTATTCCTTGACAATCAATGAAACAACCCAAAAGGCAACAGCAACAACTGTGCTCTAGGGAATTGAAGTCGAAAAGGGGAAATGACTGAGAGCACTAGCAATCGGTTCAGGAGATGTTCTCACTAGCTGTTGTGTGGAAAAACCAAGAGAACTAAACTGGAGTTCTCTGGCTGGCACTTGTGGCCTTTTATTCTACCAGGTATGTATATACATGTATGTACCAGATCTAGCCGATGAGTCCCAACATAGACTAAGTATGTGGCAGCATGTGTTAGGGGCATGCATCAAGCATAGCCAAGGAATGGAGGTAAACATGATGTAACCACATGGTGGTGGCAAAATGGAAGCAAAGAAGAGAAGAGCATAGCCATGCACTGCATGGAGATGAAGAGGGTGAGGAGTGCACGAGGCATGGGGGTGAAAAGAAAAGAGAAGCATAGGAACAGCATGGCTGTTTGTATGTTAATCTGATAAGATAAGAAAAGAGAGAAAAATAACTAAGTCTGTCAGAATGATGTTAGGTGTATTGAGCCGTAACAATCAATATGTTGTTTCTTTCATCATCTCATTCTTCTTCTTCTTCTTCTTCTACCTTCTCCACTTTTCTGCTATGCTCTCATCGTGTTGTGCCTACCTTGCTACCCAACTATGCCATCCATTTGCTTTACACAGGTATTCTCACAGATCCCATCATCCTGCGCGTCATCAAAGACCTCCCTCCCTATGATGATGACCTGATTAGCCAAGAACTTGTTCCCTTGTTCCACAATGTCTCGGACATACAACAATACCACACCCTCACAGCACCAGTGACCTACCCGCACCATTTGGCATTCTGCTCTGCACCTCCCTCAACAACACCCCCAGGCAAATTCTCAATCTTCTCCATCTTCATGGTTTTCACACCTTCATCGAATGAATCCCTTCAGACATCTTATATCCCCAGGGTCTAACAAGTCGTCAAAGACCTACCTAAGTTAGAACTGGTGGATGATGAAAAAGATGGGGAGAATATAAGGAAAATCTCCTTTTCTGCTGTGGATTTTTAAATCAGGAAATTTCTTCAATACAAGTTCTCCCTAGTGCAAAGTGTGCTATGATTTGTGTAAAAACTACCCCATTGATGCAAATCTCTATTCAGCTCATTGTACCATCACACTTTGAAAGCCATCAACACTCGCACCCTTATTGTTCGTGGCACCGGGATCTCTTGCCTTGATTGGGGGTTTGTCCAGAAACATTTCCTCCCCACCACTCAGCTAGATAAACCAATCTATGCCCAAAACACTGACAACTCTATTCACAGCAGAGGAGTCATCTGCTTTACCTTTACCCTCTTCCTTAACATCGAGGGAATCACTTGGAAGGTCACCTTCCACATCATATTTCTAGGAAATGAAAACATAATCCTCAGACTCTCCTGGCTCAAGGAAGTCAATCCAATCATTGACTGGGGTCAAAGAACCCTATTCATTGATGAATCCCTAGATCAATCCAAAGACCCCTATCTCTCCCACACTACTAATGTCTCTCACAACTCTCTCTACCAGAGAACTACCACCCAACCTCCCTGGCATGTCAATGTCAATGCTATCACTGATTCTCAGCTCTTTGAAACAAACAGATGGAAGGAAGAATCCCAATTACTCTCTCATGCTGACAGCAACCAAGTTCTCAACTGGATTATCTGCTGTGGATCTCATTTTCTTTACAAAGGATCTCTCCTCGAAAAAAAAATTGCCAAAATCACCACCGCCACAGAGCTCACCACTATCACTGAGAGATCAAAGCCTAAACAAACTGTTCTCCCAGAATTCTCTGACTATGCTTTGGTCTTCTTCAAAGAAGATACTGACCATGTTCCACCGTCTCAACCATATGACCATGAAATCAACCTCAACAATTCCTTTACTTCTAAAATCAGAAAGGTGTACCCCCTCTCCTCCAATGAACAAAAAGTTACTGAGGATTTCCTCCAAGAAAACCTTGACTGTTGAAAGATCTGCTCCTTAAACTCCCCCCAAGCTTCCCCATTCTTCTTTGTCAAAAAGAAGGATGGTGGTCTTTGCCCTTTCCAAGACTATTGCTATCTGAACAAACATACTGTTCAGGATGCCTACCCCCTTCCTCTCATTCTGGACATTATCAACAAACTCAAGGATGCCACACTATTCACTAAATTCAGTGTCTGCTGGGGCTATAACAATGTCCAAATCAAAGATGGCCACCAATGGAAGGCTGCCTTTATCACCCACAAAGGCCTTTTCAAACCCACCATCATGTTCTTCAACCTGATCAACTCCCCTGCCACATTCCAACAATTTATGAATGACTCCTTCCATGACATACATAATTGCTGAAGGATGGCTCATCATCTACATAGATAATCTCCGCATCTTCTCTCCTGATGAAAAAACCCATCATGAACACACCAGCTTAGTGCATCCTCTAATGCATGACTGAAATAGACCTTCACCTCAAACTTGAGAAATGCTGCTTTTCCACCACCAAGGTGGAATATCTTGGAGTGAGTGTTAAACCAGGACAGCTTGCCATGGACCCCATTAACCTAGATGGGATTGCCAGTTGGCCAACATCCAAGAAAGTCAAGGATGCCAAATCCTTCCTTGGCTTTGCAACTTTTACCCCTGTTTTATCCCCAACTATTCCAATGTTGCCTGACTCCTCATCAACCTTCCAAAACAAAAGCTCCCTTGGAACTGCCCCTAGCTATCAGACTTCATTCCACACCTTAAAGTCGCTCTTCCTGTTGAAACCTATCCTCTATCTCCCTGACCTTGCCACCCCCTTTGCTATTGCCATTAATGCCTTCAAATATGCCTTAGGTGCTATCCTTCTTCAAACCGACTCAAATGGCAATTGGCACCCCTACTCCTATTTGTCCCAGTCATTCTTCCCAGCAGAATGGAATTACAACATCTATGACAGTGAACTCCTCACTGTCATTTGCACTCTGAAGTTGTGGCAACACTACCTTCATGGATCCCCTTTCCCTGTCCAGGTCTTCATGGACCACAAGAACCTGACTTACTTCCATACCCCACAGGCTCTCAACTGTCAACAGGCCTGATGGCTTATTGATCTTGCTGACTTCAATCTGAAAATAATCCATGTCCCTGGAAAACTCCTTGCTGGCCCTGACACCCTTTCAAGTCTTCCAGATATCCTTTCCCACTCTAACAATAATGAAGTGGTCACCTTTCTATCCCCCTCTCTCTTTGTCACTGTCCTTGATGTTGCTCTCTCTCATTGCATTGAATCTCCCTCTGCCAGTGACCCCTTGTCCTTCAAGCCCTTCAGTTCATGAATGAAGATATTCTCCTCTCCTCCCCTTCCACTCCCACCTCTCAAACTAGCAGGTCAAGGTGGGCATTCTGACCTACCAAGGCTGTGTCTATGTCTCTAATGACAAACCCCTTCGTGGCTCCATTCTCTAGTGATGCCATGACCATGATACTGCCGGACACCCCAGTTATCTCAAAACCTGCCAACCTGTTGCTGTTAGATTCTGGTGGCTTGGCCTGGCCTTTTATATCTGGAAATACATCAAAGGCTGCACAACCTGCCAACAAAATAAGGCAAGCATGCACCCCACCATTCCCCTACTCACCTCCATTCACTCTTCTGCATTGTGCCCCTTCCAATAGATCTCCTACAACCTTATCACCAACCTTCTTATATCTTCTAGCTTCAATTTCCTATTGGTCGTGGTTGACCATGGGCTGACTAAGGGGGTGATTCTCTATCCCACTAAGAAAACCATCACTGCCAAGGGGATAGTCGTGCTCTTTTCTCACAAAGTGTACCTCTGCTTCAGCCTCTATGACAAAGTCACCTCTAATTGAGGTCCTCAAATTGCCTCCTCCTTTGCCCAAGAACTTGGAAAACTCCTGAAATACAATCTGTCCCTTTCCACCACCTATCATTCTCAATCTAACAGAGAAACTAAACAAGTAAACCAAGAAGTCAAAACATACCTTTAGATCTTCTGTGGAAACAACCCTAGATCTTGGGCTGATAACATCTCCCATGCTGAATTCACCCACAATCACTATGCTCATTCTGTAACCCTTCCCTCAATAGTCTCCAATACTTCTATTCCCACTATTGAAACCCGCCTAAAGACCCTCTCCACCGCTCATGATGAAGCCTTAGCCACTCACAAGCTCGCTCACCAAGTCATGGCTGCTCATATCCAACAGTCCTTTACCCCTTTCAAACTCAGTGACAAAGTCTGGCTTGAAGCCAGAAACCCCAAATGCCCCATTGTCAACCCTAAATTTGCCCCTAAATGAGAAGGACCTTTCACTATCATGAATGTCCTATCTCCTATCATCTATCAACTTTGTCTGCCAAAAACATGGAAGACCCTGTCTTTCATGCCTCCCTCCTATCACCCTATCACGAAAATACCATCCATGGCACCAATTTCACATTACCACCCCTTGACCTTATCAATGGAGAGGAAGAATACAAAGTTGAGAAAATTCTACGCCACTGTGGAACTCTGACCAACTGCTTGTTCTGCCTTGGTAGATCCATCAAATACAAGGGAATAATATCTGGTCCCAAGTAGATAGTGGCATATGTAAAATGCACGATCAAGATGTTCTTTTGAGGGCTTAGAGGTGTGCTTTGAAAGGGCAATTACTGCAGCTATATCAGGGCGAGTGCCAAGCATGAGGTAAAGCAGTGATCCGATCACTTGTTGAAGAGTGATCTGATTTTGGGGTTGACAACACCTTCATGGGTTGTTGGGTGATAATCCTGGGGGAGAGGGGTTGGAGCCACTTGAGCATTGACAAGATTGAACCTTTGCAGGATCTTTTATAGATAGGTGCATTGATCAATCATGATCTTGCTGCCTTCTCGTCAGATGTTCATGTGGAGGAACTCCTTTGCAGGAGCTAGATCTCTACATTCCCAGTGCTTCACAAAAGCAGCTTTGATCTTCTTAATGGTTTTGATGTCTGGACCACAGAAGAGAGCATCATCAACATAGACTATAGCTACGACAGTAGTAGTGCCTTTTTTTCCTGTAAAGGAAGATATCAGCATCGGATTTTAGACATTTGAATCTGTGATCTTTCAGGGACTCATTGAGAGTCTCCCATTCAGCAAGTCCAGCTTGTTTAAGGCTGTATAGGGCGCACTTCAAGTGAAGCACTTTATGCTCTTGCCCCTTAACTGCAAAGCATTTGGGTTGTTTCATATAAATCTCTTTATCAAGCTTGCCATCAAAAGATTATTGGAGAATGGGTGGGAAAAATGCGTGACAGCACTTATCCGACGCTTATTTCCCTAGCTGCCGCTTACCAATACAAAACTTCCTCTTTCATACGAGCCCAAACCATGTGGCAATTTGAACTCAGCTGTCACACCTCACCCATTTCCCTGCTACTCCCTGCTATACTATCAGCTTTGCACAACATACAGCCTTCACAAAAATCAGAAGAAAAATCAGAAGAAATTGGGTTTCAATTGCAATTGTGTCCCTCGAGTTCACACACTATAATTAGACTTTTACTACACAGTGTGGCTACACTTTGGGCACATGTTGCTACACTTTGATTACACATTTTGGTTGGACATTTCCACTCTTTTGTAAACATATTTGTGAGAGTTTGACTACACAATTGCAAGGTATTGAGTGCACTTTCATGAGCCCACCACTCGCACATTGCTCGCCCTGCTCGCACATCACTTGGAAAGTAGGTAAGTGGCCAATCCAGATCCCCCCTCATGACATAGTTGTTCAATGTCATCCTCACTAGTGTCAGTGGTAGGAGGAGGTGGGATTGGTATGTCAGGAAATTAGCCAGGTAGTGGCTGTCGACGTGCATTGTGATCTTTGCACTCAATATTACATACTTGTTCTCTTGGACGATGGTTGTCATCATATATAATCCGCATGAACTGGAATCCTGCACTCTTGGCCAGAATGGCAAGGAGCAGGTGGGACAGCTGGTGGTGGTGGGCGCTGCTTCCTAGGAGCAGGTGGTTGCCTAACGGGCGTAGGGGCTGCAGGCAGCATTAACTGGATGTGAGTCCAGAGATGAAGGTCGTGATGGAGGAGGAGAATCCTCAACAAGAGGTACAGGTGCCTCAATGGGCGTCCCACAGGTACATCAGTAGGAACTTATGTTGACCATTTAATGGATCCGTCACATTTTGGTAATTATACTTCCAAAAATTTGGCTTGTGCAGCAGTGAAGAGGACATTGTTGGGGGAATGCATGAGTAAGAAATTGGCATCATTTCCAGGTTTCATACCTAGGTATATCATAAGTTCTGATTTAGGGGTGAGTTTATCAGCCCAAATGTTAGACAGCAGGAAGACATATGCAGCACAACCAAAAATATGCAAGTGGTCAGCTCAAGGCTGCTTACTATGAAGTACTTCATATTGTGTATGGCATTGAAGGTGGGATAAAGGTGTCTGATTGTAAACATGGGTGGCATATGCAGTTGTGAATTCCCACCACCTATTGGGCAAGCAGGCCATATGGCCCATAACCTCAGCTTTGTCCATTAGAGTGTGTATAAATCTTTCTGTGCGTCTGTTTTGTTGTGGTACGTGAGGGGCAGAGTTGTAAATTTGAATGCCCTCTTCCTTGAGCAGATTATTGTATCCAGTGGATTTATATTCTCCACCAAAGTCTGACATCCAACCTTGTACTCACACTTGGAATTGTTACGCTTGGTCTGGGTAGGTACAAGCGTAGACTCGATTGATCTAAAGGTCACTCAAAGGGTCTTCCTTTGAGGATTCAAGTGTCAAGACGGACACCAGAGGTTCAAGGGTTTTTAAGGAAGCGTCGACTCAATAGTACAACAAAGACTAAGAGAGATCCTGGGACAAGGGATAATGACCCTGGTATATTCAAGGGAGTATCGAGTAGGTCAAAGTTAGAGAGACAATACAGGAAGTACGACAGTTTATATAGAAAGGGAGAAAGTGCACGGACCAAATAACGCCTGCCCTAATCAGAGGGACGTGTCATTGTAGAACAAGAGAGAAGGTGATGGAAACAATGAGTAAAAGGAACTACGTAATTGGTGTGAGAGAACCGATCGGTGGAGATAGAAGTCTAAGGAGATAGAGGGGAATCGACAAGGAAGAAAACAAAAGGTGATCAGAAATAGAATGTAGTGGTAGAAAGGAAGTAATCGTAACAGAAATTGCATCTTCACCATTTGAAGAAATTGGCAGGTGGCTGTTAATGCAGCACTTTTTGCATGCAGCAGTATAGTCCAGGCCATAGAGGTGAAGTCATTTAAAAGGATGATTAGGTACTTGTATTTGTGGTACCAGTCAGTTGACCTCATCAGACTCTTTCCTTGTGCACGCTGTAGAGCTCTGCTCAGCTCTAGGTTGGGATCTCGACTTTCCAAGGCTTTCTAGCTATGTTTCCTGTGCTCGACCTGTCGGGACCAGTCCATATTACCAATTTCTGGAGTCTGGGGAACCCGATTCCTGTGGTAGACCAGCCGGTCTAACTTTATTCCACTTTTGGTAACATCCCCTTTGACCATTCTGTGTTTATTGACATTTGGATACCTATCATTTAGTGTTCCAAACCTTATTTACAGTAACTACACAGTCCTGGGCAATTCCCGGACTATAAAGAGTTTGTACTTCGCATTTTGAATGCATCTTTCGGCACCTATTCGATTCCACAAGCCTCGGGTACTTTCCCCTTCGTCTTACTGCACATCCAAGTCCACTACAGGGCTCGTCGACCACCTCCTGCACTCCCAACCGACTGGTACTCGACCGGTCCACTTTCCCACGGTCCGGCCTACCTTCGGACACCTTGTAAACACCTTCTCCTCCTCTCCCCTTTCACCTGAGCCATCACTGACCTGTTTAGGACCCTCTTTGGGGACGAGCCTATCACACCTCAGACCCCCACACATCTCCTGGCTGTCCCACCACAGTTAGGTTTGTTGTTCTACAGCGCACAGGCAATAGTGCAGGTGTCCACTGCAATTCAGAACCATGGTGACTCTACCACCCCACCAAATCACACTCCAAGTGCCAGTAATACTGCCACTTCCACAATGATCAACAGTACTAGTCCTGACATGATGAATGGCGGCACTCCCAATGCGACAAACAGTCACACACCTTAGGCAACACTTTCTTGGACCTTTTAGACCCTTTCAGGTGGGTTCTTTGTCGAGCTGAAATGGGCCTGAGAGGTCCTCCATCTGCGCCAGCTATTTCCAGTCGGTTTCCATATCCATCCAGCATGATTTATGGCATCGCGGGATGCTTCTAGCGCGCGTTTTCCGTGCCCTGGAGCATCTCCAGGCCATCTCCAGACCATCGCCTGACCCTCTCGAGATGGTGATAGCAATTTTATTTAGAAAATGAAGTTCATTTATTACAATACTATAGAGTGAGTATGGATACAAACGCGCACACGGTCACGTGCATGTGAAAGTAGGGGATAGGGTGCATGCTGGTGAGGACAAATGAGAGAGAGCACCCCGGTGACCGTGTGCGTGCTAGGGTGAGTGAAATTGAACGAGAGGGAGGGAGAAGGCGAGGGAGCACGCCAGTGAAGTGTACGTGCTAGGGCGAGATGGAACGAGAGGGGGGAGAGGGTGAGGATGAGGGCGAGGCGGCAGAGCGCTCATGCAATGGTGGTGTGGGTGAGCAACCGTGCAAGAGGAACATGAGGGCGTGCATGCCAGGGTGGGCAAGACGGCAAAACGGGGAGGAGAGGGCGAGTGGCACGAGGGCACGGGTGTTCTTTCGATGGCATGATGGCGGATGTGAGGGCGAGGGGCAGTGCACATGCCAGAGTGGGCGAGACCGCTGAGATGGCACGAAAAGGAGAGGGTGAGTATCTCCAAGTGTCAAGAGGGCGAGGCAGCGCACGTACCAGGGTGGGTGAGATGGCACAAAGAAGAGAAGAGGGCAAAGGCGAGGTAGCATGAGAGGGCAAAGGCGAGGTAGCATGAGAGGGATGGCAAGGGGTCTGCAAGACTGCCCGACGGCGCAAGGTGGATGTCAGCGCGAGGGGATGAGGGTGGGGCGATCGTCGTCGTTTGGGCGCGTGTGTCGCGGTGACAGCGCCGTTTTTGGTGGGCATATTGACTCGACAGCATTGGCATGGGATGAGACAAGCGTGAGGCGCCGTCGTCAGTGGTGTTGACAAATGTCCTGTAGGTGTTAGTAAGAGTACCACGCCGTGAGGTGGTGGTGGTTGCAGGCCAGGGCGAGCGCGTGTCGCTATGCTTGTCATCTTCGTTGCGTGGAGGCGACAGAAAATGGTAACAGCGACAGCGGTTACAAGCTGTTTGTATTTGCGTGGCGAGGCGCCATCGTCGTTGGTGGTATTGACGAATGACCAGGAGGTGTTAGTAGTCTGTAGTAGTCTAACAGGAATAAACTTACACTACACATGCGAACCGTGACTTACCAAATCGGGTTGCAAAATCGTATAGGAGATTTATGTGACTTGCAAAAACATACCTGCAACATGACAGTGCAGCCCTCAGAGCATATTTGGATGCAAGGGATTGTTTCCTACAGTAACTATAATGTATTTTAGCTACTGTTCCTAGAAATGTAAGCTACTGAAATGCACAAAATGCAAAACGTTCGTTGAGGCTGCAATAGTCCATTCAGTTCAAGTTGAATTTCTCCCATATGGTTGGAAGAGTGGATTGCGCTACTACAGAGCACTCAAATTAACAGGCACAGTAGGTATTATACTTCCTAGTTACAATAGCTAACTCTTCCTTGTGTCCTGGAACGCTCAGAGTGCCGGATTATTGTGTTCCTGGTATGTTTTTGCAAGTCTCATAAATCTCCTATCAGCTTTCTCACACCCGATTTGGTAAGTCGCAGCTCGCAGCACGGTAGAGTAAGTTTACTCTTACTAACACCTACAGGTCATTCGACGACGATGGTGCCTCGCCCTCACCTCATCCCTCCACATGCCCTCGCCACACATGCGAGCACCATTGCCATCACCATCACCCGTCGCCTCATCCCCACACAACAAGGACAACAAGGACAACGATGTGCCCTTGCCCTCTCCTGGACCCTCTCCCTCATAGGCCTCACCCACCACCTCCCTCCACACATGGGCAGGACGACGACAGCGCCTCGCCTCGTCCCTCCACATACGACAACGACGGTGCCCTCGTCCCGCCCTCACTCTCCTCGTGCGTCCCTCCACACGTGGCAACAATGCCGCCTTGTGCTCATCTTGTCACTGGGACTCACACCATATGCGGCAACTCGGACAACGACACGGCCTCCCCCTTGCCCTCGTCGCGACCTCACCCACCTCCTCTCCACATGCAATGACAACGATGTCGTCATCCGTCCCCCTCTCATATCACCTCGCCCTCGCCCTCGCCCTCACCTCCGCTTCGCACTCTCGCCCATGCTGTGATACATGCCACCTGGCCTGGCACCTCGCCATCACGTCCCTCTCGCTCACCCACCCCGCCATCGCGCTGCCTCGCCCACCCTGGCACGCATGCTGCATCACTGACCTGATCCCGAGCCAACCCTCCCTCCGTGCCGCCTTTCCACCCCGACATCCCCTCACGCTGTCGCTCACCCACCCCACCGTCATGCCGCCTTGCCCACCCTGGCACGAGCGCCGCATTGCCTCCCCTTGCCCTCCCCTCCCCTCCATGTCGCCTCGTCACCCTGACATCCCCACACACCACTCGTAGACATGCACATATTATTGACTCAGAGGGTATTCATACACACAATGTACTAGTAGTATCCACTAATAATAAATTCATTTTCTAAAAAAAAGCAGTGACCATCTCCAGAGTGTCTGGAGATGCTCTGGAGATGCTCCAGGACATGGAAAACGCACGCTAGAAGCATCCCGTGATGCCATAAATCACGCTAGACAGATATGGAAACTGACCGGAAATAGCCGGCACAGATGGAGGACCTCTCAGGTCCATTTCAGCTCGACAAAGAACCCACCTGAAAGGGTCTAAAAGGTCTGAGAAAGTGGTGCCTAAGGTGCAGTGACAATACCAACACCGTGAACAGCAGCAATTCAGAGACACCAAGCAGTGATGCTACTCATGAACCAATCGAGGACTCTATGAGATTGGCTGTCGTTCCCCCATGGTTTGCATCTATATCCAATGATACCTCAAGCTCCATCCGTACCTCTAGAGAAACCAGTATTCCTCCACCATCCCCTTGTCCTGATCTCCCAAAGGGTCCCAACCCTACTCCCTTGAGGGGGAAGTGTGGTCTGGATGAATTAGACAAGCTCAGCGACCTCTCGTCCAGCGAGGATTCTGAACCTGTAGCTTGCTGACTTCTTTCTAGGCAACAAGCAAAGAACACTAACTAGAATGCTCTCCAGACAACTGCTTTTGCCTCCACAGATAGAACACTAGAAGCTAGGGAAATGTAATCTCCTAGGTGAAACAGTCCCAGTAGCACTAGGATTGAGTTGGTGAGTAACTTAGTGTACCAGTAACATGGGTAGTTCACGGATCCTGTCAAGATGCGGATTGGACTCCTGGCTGAAACTCCAGAAACTCGGAGTTCGCTCGGGCGTGGGACTTGGCCTCAGCTTATGTGCTGTGCCCTTGTTGCAGTTCGGGTCCCAGAGGTCGGAAGAGGTCGGGTCGGAGCGTCGGAGCAAGGGGTAGCTCAGACGATGGTCAAGACAAGTGAATGACGAGGAGGGAACAAACTCGAGGCGTCGGGGACGAGAGGAATTCGTCCCAAACAGGCAGGAGGATGTCGGACACGATGAGGAGACAAGGAGTGGGTCTATAGTCAATAGGAGTGGGTCTAAGTCGACATGGGTGTGTCTCAGTCAATATTTGAACTAAAGTACAGGAGGGTAAACGAAGGATATTTATACTAAAGGGAAAACTGCGGAAACGCAAGAGGAACAAGATTTCGGGGGAGTGTTCCGGAGCTACGAGAGTGCCGAGTGGTGGGAACACTGCCTCAGAGGAACCTAAGATCTGAAAGAGGTTAATAAAGGTACAAGAATGTAGAGAAGATGAAAGGGGATATGTACTCGGAAGCTTGGAAACTCGGACATATGCCAGTTCCGAGTGTACAGGGTGTAAAGGGAATAGTACAGGGCCGGAATTCCGAAATCTCGGAGGAGACTTGGAGCTAGACTCAGGGGAATACATATTATTCGGGTATAAGGAGGTAAGTGGACCAGCTCGGGTTTAACTCGGAAGACTCGGGAATACTTGAGAGTACTCGGGAGTACTCGGGGATGACTCAGGGATCATATGGAAATGACTCGGGAATGACTCGGGAATACCTCGGCGATTCAGGTAGAGTTCAGGATATGACAGATCCTCAACAAGCATTGGAAGGATCAGAATTGAAGATGCTTCAGACTAGGCGTCTGGTGTGATTGAGTTCGATTGGGCAGAAAGTGTAGGATAAAAATATCCTAGAGATTAGTCAGCAGCTTTGTGGATACTACTCTGATGATATGCTGCTATGGTGAGTTGCTGGGTTGTTCACACAAGTCTCTTAGTTCACATGAATTGGTTTCCTAACTCAATTGTATTGCAAACATAAGGAGTTGTGGTTTCAAGTGTAGTGACTGAGGTACCTCTTATCCCCTAAGGTGGATAGTCAGTTTAAGAAGCAAGGGTTGCAATAGAACTAATGGGGATATATTGCTGGGGATCTGTCCTTTTGTTGCCTGATATAGGGTTTTCTCCCAAAAGGGTTCTCCTATTTCACTCGTCCTAACTTTGGGTACGAGTCTAACAACTATCTGGTAGTGCTAATGCTATGGAAATCGCCTACTCTAGGTCCTCTGTTGGGTACCTGTTAGGGGAAGTCCAGATATGGGTGAGGCTAAGGTATGTGGCTTTCTGTGCCTGTGTCTACCTGATTCTACATTCTTCTGTTTAGGTATGCCTTTTCAGGTGTGCAGCCTGCCGCTTTGGGGCTCAAAACACTCTCCTTATATACATAATTTACAGTGGCAGTGCCAGCCAATCAAGAGTCTGGACTGCTTATTAATGCCAAGAGATTGCTGACCAATTCAAGTCATGTGACTCAAAATGACTCATACTGACTCATGCTGACTCTCCTGACTCATGCTGTGCAAGGCTGTACTGTGCCTGGTCAATCTCTCTCTGACACTTAGCTATGTACTTAGTAATGAAAAAGATATGAATTGAATCAGTCTGCTATGTAGCAGAAGGGTGGTATAAGAGGTCGAGTTGGAGTACATATTTAATTTCTCCATGACCTATGGTCGGAAATTGGAAGTAAAAATATGAATAGGTAGCTGATACTATTGGCCATCTGTCCTTAAAGTAGCTAAGCAATCAGACCATGGGAAGGGCGTCAAATATGGAAACTCGGGTCCGATGTACATATGTACGTAGTAAGTAGTACTAGTAAGTTGGATGGGGAGAAATATATTCATAACTCCTCTATCCTTTGATGGAATGGTATGAAACTTCAGGAGTAGGTAGACTATACCAATAGTCATCTATCCCTTTTGTGTTGAGGGATTCCACTTATGAGATGTAGGTGGAAGTTCACTCATTTGGGTATAATGTCTGACTTTGCATGGAACTGGTTCCGTGCAGGTCATTGCAAGTTGCAAAAGAAAGGAAAAGGGCAAGCCATCCAGGTTTCTCACTTGTCGGACGAAGCGACTCCTGTCAAACAATCCAAGAAGAAGAAGAAGGCCCCCCCAAAGAAGGTGAGGACTTGCAATTAAGAGGTACATATGCATTCTTTTAAATTGTATCGCCTCATTTTGATGGACAATGTTCATAGCATATTCACCTGACCACTTGCCATCATGCAACCTCCATGCCCATGCATTCTTGATTGTATCAGCTCCATTCCCAGTCCTTTTCTGTCTCTTGTTTACTCTCTCATCTCTCGGTTGCACACCCAGCTCTTGTTCACTGTTTGCCCACCAGTTTCCACTGCCGCTCAACCCATGGTCTCGTGCCCATGACCCAGCTCTCCTTTACACCATTTGCACCAGTTTTCATCGACCCATGTTGTCATCCACCCTGCTTGTCTTGATCACTAGTTCTTGTTTCCACCACCTGCATCAGTTCATCTGCAGTACTAGTTCGAGTTCTTATTTAGCCTCCTGCCAGCTCCAAGTCTCATCTGCACCACTGGCTCAGGTCCGTCTCCTCACTCATGCTCATGCCATCGGACTTGAACAAGTCAAAACCACATCTGCTACCAATTGGTGGACAAGGAGAGTGTATTCAAATTCTAGGCATTGACCCTTCATACATTGTCTGTACATGGGTCATATTGATACTGAATACATCATCTTGTTGTGCCATATCTAAATGTCAGCCAATATCTGACCATGCCTGATCCAAGTCTCTTGTTCTTCCTTGTTGGATACTGTCTGAATTAGCCTGTACTGTCAGAAAAAACGATTGTTAGGAAGGCCAGATATGCATCAATGGAAATGGCATGGTCGACAGCAGAACTGGAAGCCAACCTAAGATTGTCTTGACTTGTCTTAGCATGTCTTGTTTCTGCACATCTTGTGATGTGGGTGGCCTGCAACTGGTGCACATAACAGGGGGTTGCACTTGAGGTGCAAAGTTCAAAGGTTGTGGCGGGGGTGGGTGGGATGTAAGTAGCACGCATACTGGTAGTAGTTTGTGTAACATGAATGGGGGGGGAGCTTTTTGAAAGCCTAAACACACCATTAATATGGGAACAACCCCTGCAACAATGAAATGCAGGAGTCACAGATCGCCGCACCCTCACCCCCAGACTTTGCATGGACATTGACTTGAGGTAAGAGCTGAGCTGGAACAACTCGACCTGTCACTGTGACTTGTCAGCATGTAATGTCAAGGAGGAGCAAATGGCCACAATGTATGGTACTGAGAGGAGTAGATTCCATGAAGGACAGCTCATAGCTGTTGAGATCTTGGAGAAACTCTAAATGATCCCCATTTCGTGCGAGGATGAGTACACTGAGAGCTTTGGATATCATCATGTCAAATGTCATGATGCCTGACCATCTACATAGATGGTGGATGGTGTGTGTATGTCAAGAGGATAGGGAAATTTTCACCTCAAGGTAGTCAATGACTGGTTTGGGTGGCTCAATGAGCCTGTCATATACAACAATACCAGACTTGTACTTGATGATGCAGATGTGGGGCAGTTCCTCACCATCTTCTGTCAGAGACTGTGTTTGATTGAGGAGGGCTTGTAGATAGGCATGAAGGCACATTGTCCCACCATCATCACTCATGTGGGAGAAGCAAGATGGATTCGGAAGTGGTCTCTACCGAACCATCTGGCTTGTCAAAGATGTCTGCCATGTAGGATGGGATAGGATAGTTGTTTAGTGATGGGTCCTTGTTGCAAGTGTGTTCTACTACGAGGGCAGTGCCAGGTGGGACTTGGTGGGACAAAGAAGTGTATACCATACCTCAATTTCGACCCAGTTGGAAGGCACATCTAGGACGAGATCACGTGTTGTTACGGTTGCTCCCTAAACACTACATCCATGAAGCGGTGGAGCTTGAAGAAATCAAGTTATACTACGTTCCCACCAATCTGCAGTTCGCAGACATCTTCACGAAGAACCTTGGAAAACAGAAATTCCAAGAGGGAAGAAACGCTCTCCGACTTTTGAGACTATAGGATCATCTGTTTTTAACAGGGTACCCTGTCTCGGGGATTGTAGGATAGTCGGTCATGGCGATCACTTACCCTACAATTCTTTCTAGCTTCCAGGATAGTCGGTCTATGATCACTTACCCGCAAGTCGTAAGATGAACATCGAGGAGGAGTGTCGGGAATCCTGGTATTTCTTATTCAGATCTTCGTATCCTGATACCAGGTTCTAGAGTCATTTCCATTTGATTCTTTTACGCTATTCATATTACGAAGGCCTAGACCCTTATCTATGACGTCAC
>JBBPRK010000750.1:0-18149 GCA_038093075.1 Boletus patriciae
TATGTGCACGGAATGAAGAGGTGTGAATGTATAAAATAAGCTAGAAGTATGATAATAATTGGGAACTGTATTGGAAGTTTTGAGGTTGATCTGGAGTATAGCTTGATTAGAAATGAGGAATGTAGACGACCATGCTGAATGATGTTGCACAAATGGACACAATGTCCTATAAGGAGATACAACACTTTGTTGAACCAAAATCGAATTCTGATTGTTGTAGGGTGTTATGCTTGGTTTGGGTAGGTACAAGTGTAGACTCGGTTGATCAAGAGATCGCTCAAAGGGTTTTCCTTCAAGGGTTCAAGTGTCAAGACGGACGCCGGGGGGTTCGAGGGTTTCAAGGAAGCGTCGACTCAATAGTACGACGAAGACTAAGAGAAGTCCAGAGCTGAGGAGCAATGACCTTGGTATATTCGAGGGAGTATCAAGTAGGTCAAAGTTAAGGAGAGAATACAGGAAGTACGAAGATTTATATAGAAAAGGAAGGATATGCATGGACCAAGCAACGCCTGCCCTAACCTAGAGGGCGTGTCATCGTAGAACATGGAAGAACACGATGGAAAGGATGAGTAAAAGGAACTACGTAATCGGTGCGAGAGAACTGATTGGTGGAGATAGAAGTCCGAGGAGATAGAGGGGAATCGACGAGGTAGAAAAGAAAAGGTGAACAAGAATAGAACGTAGTGAGAGAAAAGAAGCGATTGTAACACCATTCGCTCAGGAGACACCGCTTTCCCAAGACTTTGTGATGGTTGGAGAGCCTGTGTCGACAGGCTGACCACGAGGCGTGAGGGTCGCCGAGGGCGATCATGTCAGAGGACACAAGGATCGTGGCGTCGTGGGATTGACTGGGGGTGAGGGTGGCATGTCCAGGCTTGATCTGGTGTGGTTCAGCGCTGCCCAGGGGAAGCCAGACATTGTGCACGATCTGGGTGGGGAGACGACCGGGCCTGCACTGTTCTGGGACGTTGTGAGTCCAGGGGACATGGTTGATCTTGAGTTTGGAGGCGACACGGGAAAGGACGCACTTGAAGAAGTTGTCAACAATGACAACGTCGCTCCAGTAGTAACGGCATTGGGTGATGTCGCCAACAGTGTCTAGGGCAGTGACGACGGTGGGCTGAAACATTCCATCTTGAAGGAAAGGAGGCTCACGACATTTGCGAGCGCCGTTGACGACCTTGTTGACAAAGAAGGACATGGGGCGGCCCTCTCCTGGGGGTGCTTCGAGAGAGAAGGTGACATCGTTCGTGTCGTTTCTGAGGGGGGCAATGGCGGTGAGGAGGCTGGGGAAGTTGTCCTTCTCGTAGGAGAGCGGATGCTTCGACACAAGCCACGCCCTGAGGGTGATGTGACAAGTGCGAGCGGCATCCCTCGCAGTGAAGTCACGACCATCCTCGAGGTGTTCCATCTCGGCGGACACTGCCTTGGCGACAAGGGACTTGACATCTTTGACGTACACCTTGAGACAGACCTCGAAGACATGGTTAATGATTCCGTCCAGATTCTGGGCGTTGGAGTCGAAGACGGAGGGATTCACCACATGAAAGGGGGATGGGTGTTCGATGGCATCGGCGATGAGGAATGTCGCCTCGGATTGCTGACGAAACTCTTAGGTCAGCTCTGGTGGAGATATGCCTGCAGGGTTGGGGGTGCATGTCTTCGCCGCAATGCAACGAAGACATTATATTGCAGCGAAATCACGTTGAAGGTTACGGGGAGAGGTACGCGTGCTGGGGTCTGTAGGTGAGTTCCTGGACTCACTTGGATGCCATGAGGGGGTGCTTGTTGTGAGGTTGGCGGGGCCAGGTGGTCGTGTCAAGCTTGAGCTTGTTGGACGCGAGCTTGAGAAACAACACAAGGCGTTTGTTGAGGCAGGGGGTGCCGTCGTTGACGATTCCGAGGGAGAGGAAGAAAGGAAGCATCAGCTTTCGACAGAGGACCTTTCCAGAGCTGGTGTGAGCATAGTTGAGGGATCGTTCGAGCATGGACATGAATTCAATGTGGTAGGGGTCGATGTGCTTCGCCTGAACGACCTCGTGCTGGTGTTGCTTCCAGAGGAGCTCTATGAGGGAGGTGATCGGATACGTAGTTCATTCAATGATGTTCAGTATGACCTGAGGGACAGGGTTGAATGGGCAACGCGATCCACGAAGACGAGAGGAGACGTACCTCACACTTGAAGGGCTGTAGGCACGCCTTTATGGGGTCGATGACGGAGGGGTGGGCGAAGTGCCTGCATATCTTGGCCACGACCTCCGTATAAATGACGCCGAAGAGAGAAAGGAACAAGATGAGCATCATGAGCGAGAGACGTAGGCAAACGATGAAAGGATTTACCCTCCGTTTCTGTGTTCTGGCCAAAGACGATGGAGGTCAATGGTGTAGTTCTGCTCCAGTTGGAGAGCTTGGGGCTGATCATTGCCCCTGATGGTGCTGGTGAAATGTCGGTGAGAAAGGGAGACAAGACAGTGTTGCCTCTGCTGGGCGAAGCGGCATTTCGTGACCTGCATGGAGGCAGTGGTGCCTGTGAGTGCAGAGGTGGCGAGACCGAGCTGGACGTAATGGAACCTGGACTGGTTGTGGAAGCAGTGGGAGATGGCGTTGTAGATCTGGCAATGAGTTCCGTGGAGGATGGGAGCGCTGCGTTCAAGGTCGTCGTCAAAGAGATATTTGAAGGTGTCCTCGGCATTGACTGCAGGGGAGAGGATGGCATTGATGTGACGGAGGACAGAGTCGAAGGGGAGGGCTGTGCGACAGGCCTGGATGTTTCTGAAACACTGCGTGGAGGCGAGGGGATAGGCATGGTAAGTGTTCTTTCCAGCGTCGTCAGGAGGGAAGAGGGCGCCAGACTCTTCGAAGGTTCTGGGAACGCGATGGCAGATGTAGAAACCGTCCTCAGTGTATGCTGGGAACTGGTGTCCATCGCGTTGGCGTCGAAGGTCGACAGGGATGCGGGCGGGGTCTGACTGTGGCAGATCGTAGAGTTCATCGTAGAGGTGGTGTAGGGCGCAGCTGGTTATGTCGGTCCACTGGTCGACCTTCCTGAACCTGTGAAGGGAAGAGAGAATCATGATGGTCAGCGGTCAGTTCAGGACAGAAGGAGACAAGCGTGGAAGCGAGCCAAAAAGAGACACGGGGCTTACAGAAGGTGGTGAGCAATGGAGAAGGAGACGAGACGGAGGTGAGTGAGGTTCCTGTCCATATTCCATGTCCAGCACTCCCTGAGGACGGCCTGTTGCTCCGGGGAAGCGCAGATGGGCTGGTTCTGGCCATATCGTATGGTGAGGGCGACAGGTGTGTTCTGGGTGAGGAAGCCATCGGACTTCCAGGCATGGGGCGCTGCTTCGACCCAATTTTGCCAGAGGGTCGTGATGTGGGCATGCATCTGGCGGACGTCTTGAAGGGTCATCTGGAGGGAGCGATTACGCTTGTTCAGCCTGCCTCTGATGAAAACGTGAGAGGAGGAAACATAAGCAAACATGACATTGCGATGGCGAGGTGAGACAGGACAACGGGACACTCACAGTATGTCAGTTTTGCGAGAGATGGCGGCAAGAGAGATGGGATGGGGAAACATATTGTTGTAGTGGATGTCCTGAAAGTGCATCCTGGAGAGGATGTGAGCAAAGAACATGACGACCATGTAGGCATGATCTGGGGTGAGGGCGGAGGACGGGATGGGAAGGACAGACATGTCTGGAGGGGCGTCTGGTTGGTCAAGGAAGGCATTGGGCACGAAGGCAAGCCAGATCTGCTCTTGACCACGGGAGCCGACGGTGATTTCTTTCTAGGCAACAAGCAAAGCACACTAACTAGAATGCTCTCCAGACAGCTGCTTTTTCCTCCACGGATAGAACACTAGAAGCTAGGGAAATAGAATCTCCTAGGTGAAACAGTCCCAGTAGCACTAGGATTGAGTCGGTGAGTAACTTAGTGTACCAGTAACGTGGGTTGTTCGCTAATCCTCAACAGGTGTTGGAAAGATTAGAATTGAAGATGCTTCAGACTAGGCATCTGGTGTGATTGAGTTTGATTGGGCAGAAAGTGTAGGATAAGAATATCCTAGAGATTAGTCAGCAGCTTTGTGGAGGCTACTCCGATGATATGCTGCTATGGTGAATTGTTGGGTTGTTCACACAAGTCTCTTAGTTCACAAGAATTGGTTTCCTAACTCAATTGTATTGCAAACGTAAGGAGGTGTGGTTTCAAGCATAATGACTGAGCTACCTCTTATCCCCTAGGGTGGATAGTCAGTTTGAGAAGCAAGGGTTGCAATAGAACTATTGGGGATATGTTGCTGGGGATCTGTCCTTTTGCTGCCTGATATAGGGTTTTCTCCCAAAAGGGTTCTCCTATTTCACTCGTCCTAACTTTGGGTACAAGTCTTTATTCCTAACAACTATCTGGTAGTGCTAATGCGATGGAAATCACCTACTCTAGGTCCTCTGTTGGGTACCTGTTAGGGGAAGTCCAAATATGGGTGAGGCTAAGGTATGTGGCTTTCTGTGCCTGTGTCTACCTGAGTCTACCTGATTCTGCTTAGGTATGCCTTTTCAGGTGTGCAGCCGTCTTCTTTGGGGGCTCAAAACACTCTCCTTATATACATAATTTACAGTGGCAGTGCCAGCCAATCAAGAGTCTGGACTGCTTATTAATGCCAAGAGATTGCTGACCAATTTGAGTCATGTGACTCGAAATGACTCATACTGACTCATGCTGTGCAAGGCTGTACTGTGCCTGGTCAATCTCTCTCTGACACTTAGCTATGTACTTAGTAATGGAAAAGATATGGAATGGATCATTCAGCTATGTAGCAGACCATGACCTATGGTCAGAAATTGGAAGTAAAAATAGGTATAGGTAGCTGTTACTATTGGTCATCTGACCCTAAGTTAGCTAAGCAATCGGACCGTGGGAACGGTGTCAAATATGGAAACTCGGGTCTGATGTATGTATGTAGTAAGTAGTACTAGTAAGTTGGATGGGGAGCAATATATTCATAACTCCTCTGTCCTTTGATGGAATGGTATGAACCTTTGGGAGTAGGTAGACTATACCGATAGTCATCTATCCCTTTTGTGTTGAGGGATTCCACTTGTGAGATGTAGGTGGAAGTTCATTCATTGGGGTATAATGTCTGACTTTGCATGGAACTGGTTCTGTGCAGGTCACCGCCGCTGGAGAACTGCAGTTCAGTTCTCCTGGTCTTTCCCCATAAAGCCACTGGACAGCAACTCCTGAGCCACTGCTAGTGCTTTGGACAGTTACCACAGTCTTGGTTGCCAGTAGACCGCGCAACCTAGTCCCTTTGACAGTCGCTTTGACTAGTGATTGTGCCCTTACCCGGATTTCCTAAAGTACCTCAACAGGCTTGTTGGGTTGTTTCAACATGTATATATTGGATCTACTGATGGTGTTTCAACATAGACTAGATGTGGCAGCATGAGATAATTGTTACGGTCGCTCTCTAGCGCCTAACATAACGGACTTGTCGTTTCATTTTCTTCTTTCTTATCTTATCTCTTGTCTTGACTGATAAGATTCCCCTTTAGTTTCATGACAGCTACGCTGCCTTTGCACCAGGCCTGCACCTGCCCTTGACCTCGTGCAGTGCACGACTTCCATATCACATCAGTGCTGTGCACTTCTATGCTTCTTTCATTCATTTACCACATGCCTCATGTTAACCTTTCACTTTTCATTAAGGCAGTGCCTTCTTTATGGCAGTGCTTGATGCACACCCCCTATGCATGTCTTTCATAAAAGGCTGTGCCTTCTCTTCCATTCTGCTACCGCCGTGCAGTTGCATTATGTTCTCCTTCCATTTCATGGCTATGCTTTGTGCATGCCTCTCCCTCATGTTACTTACATACTTAGTCTATGTTCGGACATGTATCGGTAGATTCGATACAATCATGTACAAATCCCTTAGTAGTATTTAAGGCCTAAGCCGCCGCCAGAGAGCTCCAGTCTAGTTCTCCTGGTCTTTCCCCATAAAAGCCACCAGACAGTGACTCCTGATCCATTGCTAGTGCCTT
This sequence comes from Boletus patriciae, assembly GCA_038093075.1. Classification (NCBI taxonomy): domain Eukaryota; kingdom Fungi; phylum Basidiomycota; class Agaricomycetes; order Boletales; family Boletaceae; genus Boletus; species Boletus patriciae. The sequence continues at coordinate 6,042 of JBBPRK010000750.1, forward strand.
GGACAGCATCTTTAGTCTCAGTTGCCAATAGACCGCGCAGCTAAGTCAACCTCGACAGTCACTTTTGACTAGTGACCTTGCCCCTAGTTGGATTCCCTAAAGCACAGTAGACCGGCTTGTTGGGTTGTTTCAATAATGGCATGCATTAAGCATAGCCATGAAATGGAAGGGAATGTAGACATGAGGTGACCACTTGGTGGTGGCAGAATGAAAGCAGAACATGTGGCATGTAGTTATAACAAATGAGCAGCATAGGAAATGAAAAAAAGAAGAAGCCAAGCACAGCATGAAAATGAAAGAAGGTGTGCATCAAGCATAAGGCAGACATGACTAAGTTCATTTAGAATGATGTTAGCATACTGAGCTATAACATGAACATGCTTACCTCTCTGAAAATGTCTTTAGTGCTCTTTCATCCAGTTTGCCCATTCATTAGTGAGCAATACTATAGAAACTATAAACAGCATGTTCAAAATGACATCCATGGTGTACCAATAGGTCTTGGATGCTCCTGTCATGCAATAAGTGTCAACAGAAAAAGCATTAAGACAGGAGGCATACTGCTGTTTCCTAGGTCCAATCTACATTGCATTTGACTGTAAATGCCTCTGCCCAGTCAACGCAGACCCCTCATTAGAGGGGAAGAAAGGACAATTGAGGTTAGACATGAGAGTGAAAGTAGGGGTAAAAGGAATGAGTCTACTGTTCAATTATTTGTGCTACCTTTATACATCCTTGTGCTTGCTTAGGGAGCATGACATAGAGGTGGGCTGTGACTCCACAATGGATGTGAAATGAATAGTTGGTGTGACTGGAATCCAACAGTGCTTTTTGAACACAGTGGTGTATGTGTCACATCCATAACCAAGACAAGTGAGTAGGTGTACCTTGAGCACCCTGATGTGGTCAAAAAAAGAGAGAAGAGAACCACTGGGTACAGAAGACTCATCCATAGTACCCCATATTGTACCCACCTACAACATGTCTGGATATAGCCCATTGCCCCCCCAATAAACAAAATCTCATCCCCTATCTTGTTCCAGAGCCCAATATAGTCTGTGCTCACATCCTGGCTGTTTTCGTGTATCAATAGATCAAAGTTGGCAAATAAGAGCTAGGGGAGGCAGAACAGCCCCATATTGACATAACGGCTGCATTGATTATTGAGGATGAATTGCACATCTGTGAGATTGATGTCTGACTTACCTCTTGATAATTATAATAATCAAGTTAATAATCAAGTTGTCTGCCAAATGCTTTGGACTTTGTAATGGTTTGTCATATTTTTCGGCCACTTAGGCCCCCAACACCTGAGATGTGACAAATTCTTGGTCATGATGTCCTAATCATTTTGAAACCAACATGGTGACTAACCAGTTCTCTAGCATTTGTGATGGTGGCCGATGAAACTGTGTGTGAAACCACAGAGATCCCACCTGACCCAGCAATCCATGGAATATTGTGACACCATCATGTTGCATGAGTGCTGGCCACTCTGGCATTAGTTTTGCTAGGTTGGCCACCATGGCCACCAAGGAGTAGGGTCATTTTCTGTTGGGAAGCTTGTATCCTGAAAGAGGTCCCCACACTGTGACCTGTGAGTATTTGTCATCCACACTGTTGGATTGTGAGCATGGTCACACATGATAGATGATAACAATGTTGTACTGCAAGGGAAGGAGTTGAGATAGTAGTATTATCTGACAAAATCTGATTCATTCTTTGCATCTATTTCCCAGACTGAAAACTGTTGGAAGGCTGTGAAGTGCTTCTTAGGATGTCCATTTTAGGGGGTTGCTGCAGTGATTTCCATGGCTGTTTGATTAGCAGGCAGTTTCTCTGACGGAATATCCTCTGGGTGGGTGGACTGTTCAAATCTACAATCCCAAACTAGTGTCTTGCTCTAATTTAAGGAATTTGCTGAAGCCACCATCAAAGATGGCCTGGAAGATCAGGATGTAGGAGCAGCCCCCAGATTGGACATTTTCAGCAAGTGTGTTACCAGCAGGGGGTGGTGTTTATATTGATTTTGTACTTTGGTGCATACAATCATATTGATGGTGTTACAATTTTTCTCCTCTTTCATAATCTCCTTCTCTTAGTCTTTTCTCGACGCGTTCACATCCTCTTTGGGATGTGCAGGTACGATTATGTTTCTCTACTCCTTGTAGTACATCCTTTCCATTCTTGCATGTTTGTTCTCTAACTTCCCCACCCCATTCTTCCTTACTACCAGAAGGGGATATCTCTCATCTTCATTCTGTTATTACCTCGGACTTTATCTCCACCACTAGGCTCTCTTGTGCCTAGTACGTAGTCCTCATTACTCATCCTTCTCCGACCTTCTCCGATCATCCATGATGACATGTCCCTCAGTTATATAGTGACTCATCTGTACGATGTATCCTTACACTTGTTCTGCGCAATCTAGCGTACTCTTGTGTCCCCAGTCCCTCGTCCTAAGTCCCCTTCGAGTACCCAGTGGAATACTTCCACAGAAACCTTCGCAACTCTAGATAACTGTCCAGAGACATTGCGACTCTTCGTGAGCTCCTCCTCTGGGTAGTTTTATCCTCGACGTCCTCTGTGGTACGTCTCGTGTAACAGATGGTGAGAGTCTGCTTGGTCAGGATCATTGCCAGCTGTGGTAGTGAGTGGGACCAAGTGAAGGGTAGGTCATTTGGGGCTGATGATTTGGCACCTATAGGGTGGTCGTGGGCTAAGAGGGCTGTTTCAAACGGGGTCAGATAGGATGGATGATAGTAAAGATGTGATCTCTTGGACTCTTTGCCAGTGCAGGCAGTACACAAGCATCAATGTATTTATATAATACAAATTGATTACTCGTGAATGCTGCCTCGCCTGTTCGCAACAACCTTGCTTATCTATGTTGGTTGGATCAGGGAGGTTTGGGAAGCTTTTTATCAGAACACCATCTATACATTGTATCTCTATGAAAGTAAAACTCTCTGACATGGTGGTGGGGGATGGGGGGATTTTATCAGACAGAAACGTTCTGCTCACTGCAAAGTAACTTGTGAGAATACTAGTAGTAATTATAATAGTTTCTCTACACAGTAATGGTACAACTTGGCATAAGGGTACTGTGCAGTAGTCCAAGATGGATGACCAGGAAAGGACTGAGACAAGACAAGACTTTGAGAAGCACATGAAATCACATAGGAGAGTTAGCATTGTAGCAAGAGAGAGGCTACAGTGCCAGGACCAGTTAATATAACTGCAAACCCAAAGACTGATGGTGTGAGATTTGCAGTCTGTGAGATGATGGTAAGGACAGGTTGGTCAGCTACACGTGCACTGAACCCACAGAATCCCAGTCAAAGATCCCAATATAGGATAGGACACCAAGCAATGAGTGATCATGAGGAGAGGACCAGGAGATGGCTGTGAGCCACACAAAGGTGGTGAGCAATGAGCTCAAGGTTGGAGGGGAAGATAACCAAGGACATTGAGTGCACAACATGGGGCATATTGATGAACCAGAATGTAGAGGGAGACATCTGCAAAGGAGACATCTGCAGATGAGACCACTGCCATGACAAATATGTCCACAGATGCAAGAGCATCCAAAATGTCCAGTATGTCAGTCAAAGCAGGTGTGGAAGACAACAAGGGATGTCAGTCAGTGATACTTAGCAAACAGCAAACAGTGAAACTGTACAAATACACCAGATGAGCCCAAGATCAATCAAGGCCAAAATGCCAAGTTGAAGAAGAATGTGAGCATGGCAAACACATTGTGTGACTGCCCAGACAGTGTTGATGAGTCTGGCAAGACAAGACCATTGAGAGATGTCACAGACATGATGGATGACAATGAATGTTGTCTATTCACACCCACAGAGCCTTTCTATTGGCCCAAGGGCATGAGAGGGTGGGATGGTGAGGTGATATTCAAAACAATGATGTTGAAGGTGTTAGGAGGTGTTGCAGAGGGTACAGGTAACAATCCACCTACCATCCATCCCAGATAACCTATTGACCATCCAAACCCACTGCAATATTGAGGACAACTGAAAACACAATCTATAAGAGTCAATATTATCAGATGGACTCACCAAGTCATCAGACTGCATCGAGGTCAAATTGGGCAAATCAGATGTGTTGTGGCAGGAAAAGCTGGTGAGTTCTCCCACAATTATGGTGTTGACAGATTGTATTTTGTGTGGTGGTGGCAAATGCCAGGAGGGAATTTATAAAAGAGAAAGGAGTTTTCCTGGTGAGTTACCCACGCATTATGACCCTTGTCAAGCAAGGTGATGCTGTGAGCGTCCTCAAATGTAACATCACAGCTGTCAGGGTCAATCAAGCAAGTGGGTGACTCCATCCCACCTTGACATGATGTGCATAATAGTGAAGACAATCACTATTGAATCAGAATACAGGAAACCAAAGAAATTGGGTCCATTGTGAGTGAAACACTTCTTGATTTGCCTCTCCCCATCAACCTGCCATCTGAGTCAGTGGCACATAATGGTGGCATTGCCTTTAATGATTTACCTGATTATGGTTGTGTCTTGACTTTACAACAACTAATGTCAAATCATGAGTAACAGTTTACTCAGTATATTTTTTGATCATTGACTTTTTGTAGTCATTGATGGCATCTTGGTACTGGTACTAGTATCTTCCTGTACTTAGGTAATTAGAATGTGCACAGTAATTTATGTGTCATGTTTTACAATATGACAACAATGTTTCAAACTTTGCTTATTGTTTTGACTTCACCACATATGTATATAATACCATCACTACTGTGGTTTCCCAGTGACAGGCATCCATAAGACCCCCATCCAGTATACCACAACCTTACTGCCACTCCAAAGCACTCAATCACCACTTCCAATATGTAAGAATGGAGATCTGCATAATCTACCTGCCTCCCCTCTTATGAAGGATACCCCTATGGAGAGTGCAAATCCTAGTAGGAATAGAAAATTTGTGGACCCTGCTAGCTATTGCAGAGCTTTAGAAGGTGCTTTCAGGCATCTGATGAGCTTTCTAGTAACACTGTCATTAGAAGCAACTGACAAGGGATGTTTATCAATAGCTTCCACCTATGGTATCACCTTCTTCAGATGCTATACAGAAGGAATTTACAGATGCATTGTTGATGAAGAAAGCTGCCCTTTGGCTCCTAGCAGACATGGAGCAAAAATGCCTGGATTGGGAGAGTACTCTATATCAATGTCTCAGCCCAGAAAATATCGGAAGAATATGATATGATTGATGCCCATGACACAGATACAGTCAGGGGGAAATACATTATGGCCACTAACCACATCAGGCTGCAAGACTTTTGTCCATCCTAAAGATTGTAGGGATGGCTTGCCCTGTCACTGATTTCACTGCCCCACTACTGTGAGCTCTTTCCTTTTTCGGGAGTGTCATGCTCACTAACTGTGGAGCCCTGAATAGTTGCACCCATGTGACAGGTGATCTCTAGTGATTATCATTATGTTCTTGTAGAGGTGTAGCAAATTTGATGTACTTTTTTTGTACTTTTCCTATGTTATCCACTTCTGAAAAGCTCGAAATTATTATACATGATGCAAAGTGCATTAATGAGCTGTGGTTTGTTTGCAGTGACAGAGCATATATGACACTGAAGTAATGCATGCAGCATTAGAATGGATCTCAGAGGCTCTGTATTAAACAGTAACAAACAGATCCAAGAACATGGCCACTGTCCTGTTCAACCTGTACATTATTGACAACACAGGCAAATATGTTCAGGCTGTACCTATATACAATACTGACTTTTCTCCTCAAGATGACCCAGAAGATCTCTATTCAGTCAAGAACATGTGTTCAGCATGTGTTTACCCTGAACCTTCTGGCACAAGGACCTCAAATAATCTTCTTCACAGTCCATGTAACCCTTACCCCAACAAAAGCTCCATATGCCTCAGGAATTGGTTTTGGAACCAAGGACCTCAAAAGTTGAAGGAAAGTTTTAAGCAGCTACTGGAAATCATCTGTGATCCTGGCTTTTCATCTGCCGACGTTCTGTAGACATTGTGGGGCACCATCAACAAGCAGCTAGGGCATAAGTAATCTGATGATGATATCCTGGAGTGGTTGGATGAGCACAATGGATGAAAATGACTTCAGCATCATTTTACAGTCAGTCAAACAACCCGGGAGTTGAATCTTATACAGTTGATGGTTTTTATCATTGTTCCCTTGTCTCAGTCATCAAGGAGAAGATTACGAATCCAGCACAAGCACTGCTCTTTCACTTTAAACCATATAAACTGCAATGGCATCCACCTCACTGTAACCATGACCTCAAGATCTATGGCAAGCTGTTCACACCTGCCACTTTCCTCAAGGTGAACTGGGAGCTTCCAGATGCACCCCCAGAACCCAACTACAACCTGCCTCACATGTGGGACTGATGTTTTGGTCTGACTTGATCCAGCTTACTGCCTTTGCCATTGCAAAGTGGTGGCTACTTTATGTGTTTTTTGGCAATGAGGCAAAGTACTGAAGATGTCAACCTGCCAATGGCCTCTGCTCTCATGCCACATATTTCCAGATGGTAGTGTTTTAGTTTTCAAATCATAGTCTTTATCTTTTGTCCAGCTACCAGATGAATTTAAAGATTTTTCTTGCTGAACACTTAGGCAATGATGTTGCTGGCGATATGCTTCACACCCAATTCATTAGGGCCTATCAGCATGGGATTGTTATATTGTGTTGCAGCAGTATCAGGCGATGCTTCTATTTGGGCATTTTCTCATATTCTGCTGATTACCCCAAAAAGTTTGTATTGTTATTTTCCTGGGCCATATACTGACACCATATTCATTTTACTAGGATCCTGATAGTGTCTATATGCACCATTGGAACATGCCCATGTCCTTGGTGTACAATTCCTATGGCAGGTGTTCCCAATATGGGTAGCCAACAAGATATGTTGCAGCAGCAGATGCTGGCCTGTGCTGAAAATCAGAGTGACAAAGACTTGGTGGCACAAAGCCTAATTTACAAGAAAACCTATGCCATCAATTCTCAGCACATTGAGGCCCTTCTCAAGGAAGAGTCTCTTAGACCCATTTTGGTAAGTGTTGATTCTTCCAGAGCCTGGCATATTCACGTAGTTCTCATAGAATGCCTTCTTAGAGAGACTGTGTATTTTCAATCTCAACATCTTTGCTATGCTTGTAGTTGATCTCCTATATGAATTCAAGCTTGGGGTCTGGAAGGCTATTTTGGAGCATATTTTACACACGCTTGATAGTTTGAAGAGAAACAAGCTGCACGAGCTTGATTAAAGATAAGTCACTCCTACATACTCATACTTTCACTTTACAGATATTGACAGGTCCCTATGTTCAAAAGAGATACAATTCAATGTTTTCAAACTGTGTCTCCAAGATGGAAAGAATGACTGCCCATAAATTTGAAGATATTCTCCAGGTATATGGTGATAGCAAAGTGGCTTCTCATGATCCCAAGTAAAATGAGTGCTACTATCACAGTGTACTCTTCCTGTATTCAAAGGCCTCCTGCCAGATCCTCATAATTTAAGCATGCTGAACCTTCTCTGCCTTCTTTGTTATTGGCATAGGCTGGTGAAATTACAAATGCACACTGATGAAACTCTTCAAGTTATGGATGATGTCACCAAGTCCCTCAGGGAGGCTATTTGCACTTTCATGGCAGACACATGTCCCATATTCCATGCCAAAGAACTTAAATGTGAGGCTCAGGTGTGCCAGCACCATGGGCTTTAGGCACATGAGGCTGCAGACTCACTGCTTCTACATCAACACATAGACCAAAAGCCCTCAACCTTCATACCTACAAATGTTATACACTTGGTGACTACACGGCTACCATCAGAATGTATGGAACTACAGATTCCTACTCAATACAGCCAGTGGGAAAGGGAGATATATGTGGACCAGTAAGAAGGACTTTATCTGTCAATTGACTTAGATCGAGCACTGGCAAGCAAGAATTCAACACATCTGTGAATCCAACATTGCCAGTGGCCCATCAGAGTCCATATCAAATTTCCCCAATGAATGCTACAACATTGGGAAATCACAGACAAACTGATTGATCTTGATTGCTTTGGCTGTAAAAGCTTGAATGATCTGGCTATCATGGTATGCTTATATTGAACATATACTTTGAGCCACTATTAAGTAGATGGATAGGACTTTGTTCCAAAATTAAAGTGCCACCTCTTCCCTCATATCAGGTTGATGTTCTTGGATGCCTTAGAACTGACTGTCATTCAAAGTCTACTGGGCCTGAATAACAGCTACAATGCCTTGGAGGTCACCCTTGACCAGATATCATCCAAAGGCGGTTGCATCTACCAACATAATGTCTTCTATGTAAATTACACTATATATGATATCTGCCATCCCAGACACTTTTAATTCCAATAGTGACCATCATGACATAATAATGTTGGCCAGGAGGTCTGTGGGGGACTTAGAAAAAATATTGCACTGTTTCTATTACACTTGTGTCATTGGTGTTTATCATGTGAACATCCAATATATTGGTCCAGGACTAAGGGACTATTGTCCTCGTTGGCTAAATGTTTTGCGTGTACAATGGTTTGGGTTGGTTTCACTTGATCCCCAACATGACAGGGTCCCACTTGAGATGTTACAGTTTGTTCCAATGAACACTGACACTTGTGGCTTTGTTGACCTAGCAAATATACTAAGGGGGTGTCACCTAATCCCTGCATTTGCAGAAGGGTGGTTGCACCAAGGTGACAATGTGTTATTCCTGTTGGCACAAAGTTTGAACAATTGGAACTATTACTATATCAACAGGTATGGTGCATTTCAAACTTCATTTTACAGATCCCTCCTTTTTAATACTCCTATGCAAAGATTTGTGGACGGTGATATGATCGTGAGATATTATTGGGGCCTTGAAGTTGGTCATACCAGTACATTTTGTATCCCCCATGCACACTGCTCAGCCCATCTCACATGTTCTATGCTCTGCATCTCCTCTTGCACACCATCTAGTGCCTCTTATATGTGCACATGGCCCCCAACTCAATTCACATGCTGCATATCATGTGCTCCACATCAAAATGACTGTCACCAGATGGGCTGCTCTGAATGGCAAGATCACCTCTTCAGATGCTTCCAACACTGACCTGGATGGTGACATGAATATGGCACATGTCAGCATCATGCAAAAGCCACCAATGTCAAGCTCACCATGAACTGTTCTCCTAATCACCATAGTTTCCCTCATCAAGCAGATGCAGATAAGATTGCCTCCAGTCAAACAACAACACAAGTTGTCTAGTGCCAATCAAGTCTCCATGGCCAATGTGAGCACCCTTGTCTTCTTTTATTCACATACTAATCATTTTTCCATCACCCCAATTGATCAAGACTGCCTTTGCTCCTCCTGTCACTGGATTTGTCATGCCCCACCAAGTCACACTTCAGTGCTTCAGCCATGCACCAAAGCAGAACATAGCATGGGAGGATGAGGGTGAGAATATGGACCCTGGGGTGCTGATTCTTGGTGAGTTTACATCTACCTCATGGTAGATGGTGACTTGCTCATGATATATGCACATATAGATGATTCAACATCAGCATTGAATGTGATGCACCATCTGATGACTGCAGCAGTCCAAGTGTGGCATTCACATATCAAGGAAACAATAATTATCATCACACATGACCTTATGAGTATAAATAAGAATGACTCAAGGGTTTCATGCAGATTTGTAGAAGGCTAATGGGAAGTGCAATAAAATGTTGCACCAAGGTGGCTGTCCCAATAACGATGAGTTGGATGCACATGCACCTGTACACAGGGGAGTCATAGAGATACTTGCTTCCAAAGATGAAGAAGCACAGGAGACTCAACAGGCAAAGGACACACACACTTACCAAGCTAATAAAAATGGTGAATGACAACATCCAGGACCAAGTTCCCCCACTTCCTACTAAATCTCCTGTTCTGAATCATGTGGCTGAGTTTGAAGGTGGTGCTTCTAGGAGACCTAGAAGACCTCTGAGTATGTCAATCCTGATCCCTTTGCCCACCATTCCACAATGTGTCTATGAAGGTCATCATACAAGTTTGCAGTTTATGGCCACTATGCCTTTATTGGCCTTACCCTTTACTCTGGCTACTCCACCCCAACAGATAGTCAAAGGTGATGAAGAGTTTGGGAGTAAGAAGATCAACCTTAAATGGAGTGCCAAACAGGCTGTTGGAAGGTGCAAGAAGGATGCAAGGAAGGCACCCAATGGCATTTGAGGTGCTATAGTTTCTCAAACATCCCAGTCAAACTTGGCATCCTTTGCCACAGAACCCTTTTCCACACCTAGTCTCATTGCAACATTGCATTTCATTTACCCCATCATTCCCGCCAAACACCTTCTCTTCTTTGGGCTTTTTGCATGCTTGTTGAATAGTGCTATGATGCCCATATTCTGGTTTCTGGTTTCCCATCCCTGGTTGTGTTGGATACTATACCATGCACCCACATGTCATTTTTCATACAAGTGATCAACAATTGTCAAGATTGAGTCATAGCCGTGAAAAAGGGAAAGGTCTGTAATGAAGTTGGCTGATATGTGTTCCCATGGGGTATTTGAAATAGGGAGTGGTTGGAGGAGGCCTGCTGGGGCCCAATTAGATCCCTTGAATCGTTGGCAGGTGTTAGATCTAGCAATGTAATCTTTGACTAAGATGGCCATTCCAGGCCACCAGTAGTTGTGCTGCAACAATTCTATAGTTTTCTCATAACCCAGGTGTCCTGAGACTGGGGTGTTATGGTGTTTTTGGATGATCTCCATCCATAGTATGTTGCTATTAGGTATGTATAATCTCCTGTAAGTGCTGTATAGGCAACCATTGCATTCTTTGCACATGGTGTTCTTTATACATAGCTTCTGAATATCTGTTTCATTCAAGAGGCACATGGTATCGAATATTTTTTGTTTTAGTATATTCCCATCATCCACAGTAAGAATGGTAGTCCTAATCTTGTCTGGGGTGAGAACAACAATCCCTTTGTTGTCATCTTCTATTCCCACAGTGTGATGTTCCCTTCTAGAGAGAGCATCTGGTTTTGCCATTGTGTGGCCAGGCTTGTAGTGTTACGGCTCTATGCGCCTAACATCATTTCAATGGACTTAGTTGTTTCTTTTCTTTTCTTTCTTATCTTATCAGATTAACTTATGACAGCCATGCTGTCTCTATGCTTCCCTTTCTTTTCACATCATGCCTCATGCACTCCTCACTTTATTCATCTCCGTGCAGTGCATGGCTATGCCCTTCTTCACTTCTCTTCCATTCTGCCACCGCTGTGCGGTTGCCTCATGTTTCACTTCCTTTCCATTTCATGGCTATGCTTGATGCATGCTGCTAACACATGCTGCCACATACTTAGACTATGTTGGGACTCGTCGGTAGATCCGATACAAACACAGACATACTATGTCATCCCAGTATATAAGGGCGCAAGTCCCACCCAGAGAACTCCAGTTTAGTTCTCTTGGTTGTCCCCCACCTTAGCCAGTGAGATTATCTCTGCAACCGATTGTGAGTGCCTTCGGTGCGCCTCCCTTTAGTCTTCGATTCCCTAGAGCCCCAGTTGACGCTGAGGCCTTTTGGGTTGTTTCATGTAGAACCACAACATGTTGAACTATGAGAGGTATATTGCCCCTTGGGCTTGCTGACGGTTGAGATCCTGTCTCATTATGAACCATTGCAAATTTGCATGGTCTTTTCAAATTTCAAATTGGTGCTTAGCACCTTCTAGGTAATGACACCATTGTTCCAGCACTTGAATGACCAATAGCATCTCTTTGCCAGCGACTGGGTAGTTCCGTTCTTGTGGCATCACGGAGTGGGAAGAGAATGTGATGGGATGCCATATGCTGTTCTTCTCAATAGATAATACTGTGTCAAGTCCAGGTCCTCCGGGCTCAAGTCCGACAGAGGAAGCGGAAGGGAGATAGAGGTTAGTGACAGAGGTGGACCGGAGGTCCGACGGAGATACGAAAGTGGGGACTTAGTCAGGACTTGGCGTAGACTTATGTGTCACGCCCTTGCCGAGGTCGTTGTCCT
>JBBPRK010000751.1:0-18136 GCA_038093075.1 Boletus patriciae
TCACATGTTCTCCTTGGGGATGTTTTGATCAAGGGTTTGTGAGTAGGTTCTAGCCTATCAGGGTGTTCTCCAGATCCCATCCAGCAAGGCTTGGGTCTCAGTACTTGGTATTCATGACTCATTGTCTGATATTGCTTTGCTCACCATGAAAGCTTGTGGGGGCTTTTGTGGGTGCCCAGTGCCCCTATCAGGTGTATATGGTATGTGTTTAATCCATCCTCATCTGGTAAAGATGTTCCTTACAATAATGTATGTGGATTGACATGTGTTGAAGGCAAAAAGAAAAGGAATAAGACAGATGGTGTATGGTGCACAGCATATAAAGTCAGCATGTACACCATGTTGAATGTGTACTATTACATATGTTCAACATTATACTATAGTATTACTGTAGTGTAGTATATGGTTAACACTTACATAAGTGAACCTATAGTATATATAACTCAAACTCCATGTCTGAGTTCTAATATCATCTCTTCTACCAACCACTACATGCTCTAACTTCAGTGTTTAACCAACTGGTATGTACTAGTCATTCCTCTCCTCAGACTAGTCTGTGCCTGGACTTTAACAGGTTATGAGCCTGGATTAGTGAAGTGACACATTGCACCTAACAGCTGCAACATTTGCTAAGTAGTCAGATTGGTTCTCTTACTGTGTGGAAATGCTGCAGGTGAATAAATCTAGAATAATGGCACTGCTTCCTGCTGCACTATGTACAGGGCACTGATTAGGGGGAAACTATGTATGTTGGTTTGAAATGCTGACATGCTTGCATTACAGAATCAACTATGTCTTACTCTTCCTCCACAACCATTTCCATTTTCACTGGCACTGACTAGCAGCAATGGTGGTCCACCATGGAGGCTTACATCAAAGCTAGCAAATGCAAGTGGGCTATGGACTTTGTCATGCCCACTCTGGGTACATCCCCTAACAAGGACACCCGCAATTTCTATATTGTGTGGATCAAGGTGAACTCTACCAATGGGTTTCATTAGACTCCATCTCTCAGAGTTTCTGAAGGTGAAGTACAGTATGCACCAAAGGACATTGCTGAGGACCTTATCAAGGCCCTTAAGGATGAGTATGCCGCTCCTGGAATCTCTGGTGCATTTGTGCTGTTCAAAGAACTCCTTGATGTCTGCATCACTCAGTTCTCGCACCCTATGCCATTTTTGAATGAAGTTGTTACACTTTTCACCTGCCTTGAGTCAGCTGGATACAAGTTTCCCACAAACATCCAGGCAATGCTCTTGCTCACCAAGCTCCCTCCATCTATGAACATTGTTGTGCAGATAATTGTGCAAGCTAAGGACGCCCTTGGGAAGTGTCATATCCTGAACTTTCACTTACATATTCCAAGCTTGGCCAAGCATGACTGAGCTCCTCCGAGCATTACTGCATCTCCTGAGTACTCCGACTCGGGCTGGTCAAACCCGAGCTTGTTGTGTCACCTCTGAGTATCTAACACTTTTAATACTCCCTTCCATTCTTGTACCTCACTTAATCCCATACAAACTAATTCCGTAGTTACCCTGTTCCAAGACACTGCTGCAGCTTGGGGCAGTCCTGCCACAGAGCTGAGATCCAGGATAGCCCCAGTTTGACGTTTATGGGTTTCTTCGGTATTCCTCTCCTTTGATACAGTATATAAAGTGTACCCAAGTCGCTTAGTAGACTTCAGACAAATAATCAACTAAGATTCCCTCCTTCCCTTTATCCCCCCTCTTGACAATCCGTTCGTCTTGATCTCTCGCTGGTTAGCCTTATAGCTAAGCTGAGCACCTCCGACCTTACCCGACCCTCTGACCAATTTTGGGACACTGAGGATTTTTTTTTTTTTTTTTCGAGTCATTTTACTGTCCAGTTGGGGTACACTACCCTATGTAGGACATACTAGTCTAGGTATGAAGGGGGCACCTGTTCCCCAACTGCGTCCCCGGGTTACCGAATGCCCTAAAGGGCAGACCGAAGGTCTCCCCTTAGTCCCATCGTTCCCGCCGATGGTTTTAGACGGACCACCCTTCCAATCAGCGGTGTACCTGGGTGATATGTTGCGTGTGATAGTATACCGACTGACGTTTGCGATGGATAAACATGTACTTGAATCGCCCGGGGGTGATTGGGTATGGGAGGAATAGGGGGGCGGTACGAAGTCAGAGATCTAAAAAGATCTCTTTAAAGGATAAAGGGGGGACACTGAGGACTATTGAGGCAAGGGTGCACCACACACGGTGAAGCCAAGTCCTGAATGTCGTTAAGTAACTCTAGCTCTTGGAGTTCCCCCTTGGAGTTGAACCGGTCTTGACAGGAAGGCAAAGCTTTCCATTATGGATGGGATCCAATAGGCTGCAATTCTCTCATGGGATCAGCACCATGTGAAGGATACTCCCAAGGCTGCTTAGAGCAATAAAATTAGCACTGTAAAGTGCAAAAGGGACGGCCCCAAATTCAAGCAGCAGCAGGTGCCTAACAGTGATGGCTCAAAGAAGAAGTGGAAGTGTGGTAAACGTGCTGGGAAGCAGCAGAAGGAGAAACAAGCTGCTTCATCCCAGTCTCATAGCCACATTGCTTCTGTGGTCTACACCTCTGGTCTTGAGTCAATTCAGGATCCTTGTGCCTCGGCACATCACCCTATGTCATTATACCAAGGAGAACAATGTCCTTCCTTCCATACAGGGATCAAGGATGCCATTGCACTAGCCCATTGGTTAGATATACCCATCTCCATGGAAAATATCTGCAGGCTTGATAGTGGGCTTACCACTCATGGGCCTGGATTCTTATCCTCTGTTGTCTGTCTGCCATCACCCCTATCCTCCTTCAATACCTTCACCTCATCCTCCATTGTCATGCTAGACAGCTCACCATCCTTGCTTGCCACAAGGCTTGAGCCCATTTACGAGTTGGACCAGCTGACTTACAAGTTGGAACTAGACTCTTCTCCAGCCAAGTGCTCCAAACGTGCTTGCCACAACCAGATCATGGCTCCAACCACTAATTACTGGGATGAAGATGATGGGTTCATCAGAATGTGCTCGTCAGTATCCTTTCCCCTCTATACATCACATGACCCACTAATGGCAGCTCTTGCACCCACAGCTAGTAGCCATATTAATATTTGTGGGAGTGTACATCTCTGCAATAAAAATCATTGCAAAGCGTGCACATAGACATGAGATCTTTAAAAATCATTGGATACTTGACTTGGGTGCTTCAATGTGCTTCACCCCTCTAAGAGATGCCTTTACAACTTATTATAAGTTCAGTAAAGATGGGCACCTACCAGTACAAATGGCAGCTTCTACCATTTTTGTGGAAGGAAAAGGAACCTTTTGGTTACAATGGACTGATGACCATAAGTGCTCTCATGACATAGAGCTGCATGATGTTGGACATATATCCAACTCTGGTGTTAACCTTATTTCCCTTGGGCACCTGCTACAAGTGGGAGCTAAGGTAACTGGAGCATAGGATACAGTCACTGTGACATATGGTGACAATGACGTATTGGTGCCATTTACCACCAGTCAACTTGGTTGAAATATGTATACTTTGAAAGCCACTCTGGTCCACTCTCATGCCCTTGGAACCACTGATTACCAGACTGTCCATCGTTGACTCAGTTATCCCTCAAAAAAGGTTGTCAAACAAGCAAAGCAACATACTTCTGGACTCCTGGACTTTTCTATTCCAAATGATGTTTCTACTGTCTGTCCTGGCTATGCTAAAGGCAAACAGCCTCAATGTTCCTTTCCTCTGACTTCTGTGCACACTAAGCACACCTTTGAGCTTATCCATATGGGTGTTAAGTCCTATCCAACTGAATCATACCACAAGTACAAGTACTTGATTATCTTTTTAGATGACTTCATCTCTATGGCTTGGACTATTCCTTTGTGTGCAAAAAGTGCTGCATTGATGGCTACTCATCAATTTCTCCAGATGGTGAAAATGCAGTTCCAAGTATTTGTATAAGGTTGGATGTCTGGCTTTGGCAGAGAGTACAAATCTGCTGCATACAATGATCTGCTCAGGGGGAGGGCATTAGAGTTTACAACTCTGCCCCTATTATGCAAGACATCTTCTTGTGTAGAGTCTAGGCTGTGTTTGTTATGCTTGGTCCAGGTAGGAACAAGTGTAGACTCGATTGAACAAAGTTTGCCCTAAGGGTCGTCCTTTAGGGGTTTGAGCGTCAATACGGACATTGGAGGTTCAGAGGTTTCAGAGGAGCGTCCACTTGATAGTAGGACAATGACTAAGAGGGATCCGAGGACATGGAGTGAAGACCTTGGTATATTTGAGATGTGATTGAGTAGGTCAAAGTTAGAGTCTAAGTACAGGGAGTGTGCTAGTTTATATAGGGGAGACATACTATGCATGGACCAGGCTGTGCCAGTTCAGGAATGGAAAAGAGCTGTGTGAACACAGGAACAGAAATAGCATCCATGAGAAGAGGGGATAATCCCTGAGAAGAAGTGGTAAGGTAATGCATAGCCATGCACAGTGTGTAAATAGGAAAGCTGTGTTTAGGCAGAGGGTGTTCCAAAGGAATGGTAAGAAGCCAAGACAAAGGAAATGGTGAGGGAAAAAGAGATAGCTAAGTTGTAAGGTGTGAGGAACAGAAGCGATCATAACATTACCCCCCTTTTACATCTGAAACTCTGGAGAAGGATAACGTATGAAAGGTGCAAGTCAGAAGTTGATGTAGGAGGAAACTGGAGAGCCAGTTATGTTCACGATGGTGATGTCGTCATACTTGAAATCTTCCAAAGGGGAGCAAGAACGAGGGGGGGAATAAGAGTGATGGTTGTGTCAGCAAACAATGGAGTTCTTGGGGACCATCCTGTGAGATTGTGGAGGGGGAATGGGATGGGGTTGTGAGGAAGATGATGATGAGGAAGAGGAAGGTCAAGAGGGACGACAGTTTAGGGGACAGTAATGTTGAGGATGGCCTGGGTGTGATAGGAAGGGTGATTGCAAGAGAGGGTGTTGACCAATACGCTGTGGGTGGTTCTGGTAGTATCAACTTTGTGGTGGAGTTCTGTGTGTTGGAGGGTGAACTCGGTTTTGGGGAAAAGTGGTGAGGAGGACGTAGAGGGGAGAGGTTGTGGGTTAGTAGATGTAGTCATTTCTTTGACGTATCGTTCTACATCATTAATGAACTTGGGCATCTGCAGCTGATAAAAGGTAGAGAACAAGTCTTCTTCGACTTCTTGTTGGATGGTACGGAGGATATTGGATCTATGGCCAGTGCTAGACAGAGAAGAGGCGAGGTTGAGGATAGTTTTCAGGCATTGGTTCTGGAGATAGATATAGGTGATGCTTCAGAGGGGGGAATTGGGTTTGAGGTGAAACTCTAGGGTGTGATGGAGGTGGGGAGTGTAGAGGAGGGAGTGGAGCGTATTGTGATGATGTTCTTCAAGAGATCCTTCACGGAGGCAGTGGACATTGATGGAAATGTCAACGGATAGGATAGGTGGGAGATTTACGGGGAAACAGATGTAGGTTCCATTTGAGCAGGAGGAGGAGTAGACAAGTGATGGACATCTGGAGATCGCTTCGAGATATTCCCCAACCAGCATCTGATCTGGTAGAGGTAGGAGAAAAACAGCTAGAAGAAAGAAGTGAAATTGTAGGGAGAGAGGACACAGTAGAAATTGAGGAAGCATGGGTGGACATGATAGTGGTGAGGTGATGGTGGGAGGTTGGGAGGAGAAGGCAGCAGGGTGAAGTCTTTTGTATGTGGTAAGAGTGGGCTTTGCATGTTTCCGATTCCACTCAGGAACCCAGGAGTCTTCTTCAGCTGAATATCCCTTCCATCAGATCAGGAATGAGTGTTTGGTTGGAGTTACGTGGTGGCATAGAATCTTCTTGACTTCATATTCTTCTTCTCCATTGATAAGGTCAGGGGGTGGTGATGGGAAATTAGGGCTGTGGTTGGTGTTTTCGTGATAAGGAGATAAAAGTGATGCATGGAAGACGGGGTGGATTTTCCGCGTTTTTGGCAGGCAGAGTTGATAGATGATCGGGAATAGGACTTTTATAATAGTGAAGGGTCCTTCTTGTTTGGGAGTGAATTTTGGGTTGACTATGGAGCATTTGAGATTTCTGGCTTGAAGCCAGACTTTGTCTCTAAGTTTGAATGGGGAGAAGGAGTGACGGATATGGGCTGCCATGACTTGGGGGGCTAGTTCATGTGTGGCTAGAGCTTCGTCACGAGTGGTGGAGAGGGTTTTTAGGTGGGTTTCTATGGTGGGGATAGCTGTATCAGGGATTACCGAAGGGAGGGCATGGGATTCATATCCCATCATGAGGTAGAACAGAGATTGGTTGGTAACAGAGTGAGGGCAGTGATCGTGTGCGAATTTGGTGTGGGAGATGTTATTGACCCAAGATCTGGGGTTATTGCTGCAGAAGGTCCGAAGGTATGTTTCGACTTCTTGGTTTACCTGTTCAGTTTCTCTGTCTGATTGGGAATGGTAGGCTGTGGAAAGGGATAGGTCATATTTCAAGAGTTTTCCTAGTTCTCAAGCAAAGGAGGATGCAAATTGGGGGCCTCGATCAGATATGATATTGTCGTAGAGGCCAAATCGGAGGTATGCTTTGTGGAAAAAGAGTGCAGCTACTCCTTCTGCAGTGATGTTTTTCTTTGTGGGACAGAGAATTACCCCCTTCATAAGCCCATGGTCTACCATGACCAAAAGGGAATCAAAGCCAGTGGAAGGGGAAAGGTCAGTGATAAGGTCACAAGAGACTTGTTGGAAGGGGTGGGATGCAGAGGAGTGAATGGGGGTGAGCAGGGGAATAGTGGAATGCATGTTAGCTTTGTTCTGCTGGCAGGTTGCACACCCCTCAATGTACTTGTGGATGTAAGAGGCCAGGCCGGGCCACCAGAATTTGGCCACAATGAGCTGATGGGCTTTTAGGTATCCTGGGTGGCCAGCTGTCTTATGATCATGGCAACATTGGAGGATAGAGTGGTGGAGGGGTTTGTCATTTGGAACATATACACATTCTTGGTAGGTGAGGATGCCTGCTTCAACCTGCCAATCGGAAAGGCGGGAATGGAATGAGAGAGGGATATCCTCATTCATGGATTGAAGAGCCCGGAGGATGAGGGGGTTGCCGGTGGAGGTGGATTCAATGTGGTAAGAGAGAGCTACATCAATGATGTTGATGAAAAGAGAAGGGGGGAGGAGAGTGACTTTGTCATTGTTGTTGTCAGTGTGGGGAAGAAGGTCGGGGCGGTGGGAGAGGGCATCAGGGCCTGCTAGGAGTTTGCCTGGGACATGGATCATTTTCAGGTCGAAGTCGACGAGATCAATAAGCCAATGGGCCTGCTGACAATTGAGGGTTTGAGGGAAGTGGAAGTAGGTTAGATTTTTGTGATCGGTAAAGACCTGTATGGGAACAGGGGATCCATGGAGATAGTGCCACCAGGATTTCAGGGCGCAAATGACGGCAAGGAGTTCTCTGTTATAGATGTTGTGGTTGCATTCTGCAGGAGAGAATAATTGAGAAAGATAGGAGCAGGGGTGCCAGTCACCATTAGAGTTGGTCTGGAGGAGGATGGTACTGGAGGTGTATTTGGAAGCATTGGTTGCGATGGTGAAGGGGGCGGCAAGGTCTGGGAGGTGGAGAACCAGTTTCAACAGGAAGAGGGACTTGAGGGTGTCGAAGGAGGTTTGGCAGGTGGGAGACCAGTTCCAAGGGAGGTTCTTCTTGGTGAGATCAATGAGGGGTTGAGCAATGTTGGAGTAGTCAGGAATAAAGTGGTGGTATGTAGAAGTTTGCAAAACCAAGGAAAGATCTGACGTCTTTGACTTTTTCAGGGGTAGGCTAACTAGTGATTTCATCTAGTTTGACAGGATCCATGGCAAGTTGACCCAGTTTGATGATTATACCAAGGTATTCAACTTCAGTGGTAGCAAAGTGGCACTTTTCGAGTTTAAGGTGGAGGTCTAGTACTGTTGTGCGTTGGAGAACGTGTCTGGTGCTTTCACAGTGGGTTTCTTCGTTGGGAGAAAAGATGAGGAGGCCATCCATGTAGATGATGAGCCATCCTTTGGCGATCATGTCTCAGAAGGAGTCGTTCATGAATCATTGGAACATGGCTGGAGAGTTTGTGAGTCCAAAGAACATGACCATTGGTTCGAAGAGCCCTTTATGGGTAATAAAGGCAGCCTTCCATTGATGGCCATCTTTGATTTGGAAGTTGTTATAACCCCATCGGATGTCAAACTTGGTGAATAGTTTGGCGTCTTTGAGCTTGTCAATGAGGTTGGAAATAAGGGGAAGGGGGTAGGCATCTTGAATGGTGTGTTCATTCAAGTAGCAGTAGTCTTGGCAGGGGCAGAGACCGCAATCCTTCCTCTTGATGAAGAAGAATGGGGATGTTTAAGGGGAGTTCAAGGGACGAATCTTTCTGCAGTCAAGGTTTTCTTGGAGGAAATTTTCAGTGGCTTTACATTCACTGGGAGAGAGAGGGTAAACTTTCCCAATTTTGGGAGTGAAGGAGTCGTCAAGGTTGATCTCATGATCATAGGGTCTAGAAGGCGGGACATGGTCGGTGGCTTCTTTGGAGAAGACCAAAGTGAAGTTGGTGAATTTGGGGGAAAGGGTTTGCTTAGGTTTCACTTTTTCAGCAGCTGTGGCAAGTTTAGTAATGGTGGTGATCTTGGTTATCTTCTCTTCTAGAGGAGAACCTTTGTAAAGGAAGCAAGATCTGCATTGGATGATTCGGTGGAGAGTTTGGTTGGTGTCTGCGTGAGTTAGGAATTGGGATTCCTCTTCCCACCTGTTATACTCAAAGAGCTGAGAGTCAGTGATGGCATTGACATTGACATGTTGAGGGGGTCGATGGGTGGCTTGTTGATAGAGAGAGTTGTGACGGGAGGTGTTGGCGGTATGGGAGAGATAGAGATCTTTTGATTGATCTAGGGATTCGTCAATGGATAAGGTTTGTTGACTCCAGTTGATGGTTGGGTTGACTTCTTTGAGCCAAGGAAGTCCTAGGATCACGTTCTCGTTTCATAAGGAGATGACATGGAAGGTGACCTTCCGGGCGATTCCTTAGACATTGAGGAAGAGGGTGGAGGTGAAATGGATTACTCCCTTGCTGTTAATGAAGTTATTGGCATTCCTTGCATAGATTGGTTTCTGCAACCAGGTGGTAGGGAGGAAATGTTTCCTGACAAATCCCCAATTGAGGCAGGAGATGCTCATGCCACTGTCAATAAGGGCATGGGTGTCAATGGCTTTCAAGGTGTGTGATGGTTCAATAAGTTGAACAGAGATTTGCATAGATGGGGTGGCCTTTACATGGATCACAGTACATTTTACACTAGGGAGAACTCGTGTCGAAGGGGTTTCCTGATCTAAAAATCCACAGTGGAGAAGGAAATCTTCCTCACGTTCTCACCGTCTTCATTGTCATCAACAGGTTCCAGCTTGGGTAAATTCTCAACTACTTGTCAGACTTTGGGTGAGTCCCTCTTGAAGTTGGGGTATTTGGTGCTTAGGTGTCCGGGCTCTCGGCAGCAGAAGCAGAGTCCCTTTTCTATGCATTTCTTACACTCTTCGGCGGTGAGTTTGCTGACTTTGATAACATTAACATCCATGGTGTCAGGGTCTTGAGTTTTGGTGGGAGTGGAGAAGGATTGGTAGGACTGATGAGCGGGTTTGGAGTTTCATTTAGAGATTTCATCGGCATGCTTCCATTGGGTTTGGAAGGAGATGACCTTCTTGTACCAGTTGTTGATGGTGGAGGGGACTGTGTCCATGGACATGATTTGGCGCATGAGGGGAGAGGCGATGCCAGTGGAGAAGTATCCGATAAGGACATTCTGGTTGGTGATGCCAGCAAGGGAGGAGTAGTTCTTGAAATAAGAGACATACTTGATAAGGGTTGGAGAGTAGGTGTTGTTCTTTCCCTTGGTCATGCATTTAGTGGAGAGCCAGGCAATGGTGTTGCCAGTGGTGTCATGGTGTTTGAATGCAATTTCAAACTTTATGATAAAGTTGGGGAAGGTTCCTATGGAAATAATTCCACCAGAGATAGTATTCTGTCGGAAGGTGGTTGCCCAAGTGAGGGCTGATCCTTTGGTCATGTAGGGCAAGACAAAGGCAACTTTCTTGTTGTTGTCATCATAGACTTTCTCATTGACGAGTAGGTAGAATTGTAAGGTGTTCAACCATTCGGTGGACTTCTTGTAGGATCCGTCAAAGGCTTCTGGTGCTCCAATACAGAGTTCAGTGGGTTTCAAAGAGGACATGGGTGAGGGGGTTCTAGGAAAGGATGGGGGGAGGTGGGGGGTGCGTAGGATAGGGGGAGCGGAGTGAGTGGGGGAAAGACTGGGTTGGTGGTGATGGGCATTGGAAAAGGGGAGTGGGAGCATGGAAGAAGTGTGTATGGGCTAGCTGGTGGGCTAGGTTGAGGTCTTGGGTTTGTTCAAGGTCGGACAATAAGGTTACGTCCTGGTCAAAGCTTTCTTTGGGTGCAGAGTGTTCTGCTTCAGAGGCAGAGTTGACGGGTTGTTCTCAGGCACCATGCCACAAGTACCAAGAGTTGTTCTGTGAGTATGAAATGGTGGAGGACTATAATGGTGATAGCCTCATAAGGTAACTTTGACCTTTTGTTACACTTGGTCCGGGTAGGAACGAGCATAGACTTGATTGAACAAAGTTTGCCCTAAGGGTTGTCCTTTAGGGTCAATACGAACACCGGAGGTTCTATTTGCTTTGAAACTCGAGGCACAGGCACAGGTACAGGTACAGGCATTGACTTCTTTCTAGGCAACAAGCAAAGAAAACTAACTAGAATGCTCTCCAGACAACTGCTTTTGCCTCCACAGATAGAACACTAGAAGCTAGGGAAATGTGATCTCCTAGGTGAAACAGTCCCAGTAGCACTAGGATTGAGTCAGTGAGTAACTTAGTGTACCAATAGCGTGGGTTGTTCAGATCCTCAACAAGCGTTGGAAAGATTAGAATTGAAAATGCTTCAGACTAGGCATCTGGTGCAAATGAGTTCGATTGGGCAGAAAGTATAGGATAAAGAAATCCTAGATGTTAGTCAGCAGCTTTGTGGAGGCTACTCTGATGATATGCTGCTATGGTGAGTTGCTGGGTTATTCACACAAGTCTCTTAGTTCACACGAATTGGTTTCCTAACTCAATTGTATTGCAAACGTAAGGAGGTGTGGTTTCAAGCGTAGTGACTGAGCTACCTCTTATCCCCTATGATGGATAGTTAGTTTAAGAAGCAAGGGTTGCAATAGAACTATTGGGGATACATTGCTGGGGATCTGTCCTTTTGTTGCCCGATTTAGGGTTTTCTCCCAAAAGGGTTCTCCTATTTCACTCGTTCTAACTGTGGGTATGAGTCTTTATTCCTAACAACTATCTGGTAGTACTAATGCTATGGAAATCACCTATTCGAGGTCCTCTGTTGGGTACCTGTTAGGGGAAGTCCTATATGGGGTGAGGCTAAGGTATGTGGCTTTCTGTGCCTGTGTTTACCTGATTCTACCTTTTTCTACTTAGGTGTGCCTTTCAGGTCAGTGCAGCCTGCTTCTTTAGTGGCTCAAAACACTCTCCTTATATACGTAATTTACAGTGGCAGTGCCAGCCAATCAAGAGTCTGGACTGCTGATTAATGCCAAGAGATTGCTGACCAATTCGAGTCATATGACTCGAAATGACTCATACTGATGCATGCTGACTCAATGTGACTCATGCTGTGCAAGGCTGTACTGTGCCTGGTCAATCTCTCTCTGACACTTAGCTATGTACTTAGTAATGTAAAAGATATGAAATGAATCATTCTGCTATGTAGCAGAAGGGTGGTATAAGAGGTTGAGTTGGAGTAAATATTTAATTTCTCCATGACCTATGGTCGGAAATTGGGAGTAAAAATAGATATAGGTAGCTGATACTATTGGTCATCTGACCTTAGATTAGCTAAGCAGTTGGACCATGGGAAAGGTGTCAAATATGGAAACTTGGGTCCGATGTATGTATGTAGTAAGTAGTACTAGTAAATTGGATGGGGAGAAATACAGTGACTCCAAAAACCCTTTCCATACTAACCCCAACACACCACCAATCAGCGTGGGAATCCCGCTTAGCCTTGGTGGAGTTATAAATAGTACATACCCCTGGCTACAACATTGCCCCCTATGTCACGTGATTCAGTTCACAGGGCGTGGAGATATGATCAATGCAAAACAGCAGTACCATGGAATGGGTTTTTGAGCTTTTGAACGATGACTGAGATCTTAGTCAAATCATAGGATAATTGCCATTGTTTGTCAGCACAAATAAAGATATATATACACATAGTATGTCTGAGTTCAAAAAAGTTCACACACTTTGTGATTCTCAATCTTCACTATGATTAGACTCCAACCCCCTACCCATAAGCATGCTATTCTGACAAACTTGAATACTAGTCAATTCACTTGCTTCAATGCCTCTGTAACTGTTACAAATCATTCTAACATGCTCAAACATTGCTACAAAGAGCATTCTGAGCTTTAGAACTCTGTTGAACATCATCCATTAAAGCTCTCTTCTATTAATATTGGTGATTTCATGTCTTTTATCACTTCTCACAAGGTATAAAATGACAGCAAGGGCACATCTTAAGACTCAGATATAATGTTTATAGCATATAGGTATTAGTACAACCAAATAATCCCAACTGTACCATTATCTGACCAAGATATACTCTCGTGAATTGGAAGTGAAAAGCTCTCATAGCCGTATTGCTAGGTTAAAAGGGGGATATCTCAATGGTCTCTGGGCCATGTCATATGACCCAGGGACCATTAGGTAGGTATGAATGAGTAGCATCCCCCATCCCACCAACACAAAGTGACACATCCACATGTGCATGTAGTAAACATCATTATGTGTAGGTTGGTGGGCAGAATGGCAAAGTTTAGCTATGGTTGTTTGACAATATGGGAGTGTACACATTAATAAGGTCTTGGCTTTGCTACCAGAATTGATGGTAGGATAGATAGGAACCTCTCCCTTCTAATTGTAAAGGATAAACAACAGCACACCTGAATTATTATAAGCTCATCCCTTCTAATATCTATTTTTAGGAGAATAAAGACTACAAGCACACCTGCAGAAAGGTCAAGGACTGGCTAGGGGAACAAGAATTGTGGATGATGATTGGGCACACAGAGTCTCCTCACATGAACACTATTGAATATCTCTGGTTTTGGCTCCAGAGCAGGCTTGTAGAGTATGAATCTCCATGCTTGTGGAAAGGGGCTCAAGTGAGGTGGAATAGGAGATCAGCTAAGGAATGTTGTAAATTGTTTTAAAACATATCTAGAAGGGTTATGGAAGGTCTTAGAGTGAAATAAGGCCACATCAAGCACTAATAATATCCAAATACCCCCTTGATTTCAAAAGCTCAAAAATCCTTTCCATGGTACTGCTGTTTTGCATTGAGTATATCTCCATGCCCTGTGAACCAAATTACCTGACATAGGGGGCAATGTTGTAGCCAGGGGTATGTACTATTTATAACTCCACCAAAACTAAGCAGGATTCCTATGATATTTGGTGGTGTGCTGTGCACACCACAATTGGGGTTAGTATGGAAAGTGTTTTTGTTACGGCTTGGTATGCCTAACAGCGTCTTAACAGACTTAGTCGTTTTTCTTTTCTTTCTTTATCTTATCTGATTAGCGTATGACAGCCACACTGTCTCTATGCTTCTCTTTTCTCTTCACATTATGCCACATGCACACCTCACTTCATTCATCTCCATGCAGTGCATAGCTATGCCCTCCCTTTCACCGCTTCCATTTTGCCACCGCCATGCGGCTGCATCATGTTTTACTTCTCTTCCATTCCATGGCCATGCTTGATACACGCTTCTACCTCATGCTACTAGATACCGGAATATTCTAGAACAGTCATCGGTAGATCCAGCACAAATATGTACAAACACATGTAGTAGTATATAAGGGCGCAAGTCCCAGCCAGAGAACTCCAGTTTAGTTCTCTTGGTTTTTCCCCATATCAACCAGTGAGATCATCTCTGCAACCAACTGCTAGCACTTTCGGTGCGTACTTTGTTCCTCGATTCCCTAGAGTACCAGTTGATGCTGGTTACCATTTGGGTTGTTTCAGTTTTGGCAGTCGCTGTATATTCGTAACTCCTCTATCCTTTGATGGAATGGTATGAAGCTTTGGAAGTATGTAGACTATACTAATAGTCATCTATCCCTTTTGTGTTGAGGGATTCCACTTATAAGATGTAGGTGGAAGTTCCCTCATTCAGGTATAATGTCTGACTTTGCATGGAACTGGTTTTGTGCAGGTCATCCGCAGGGAACGGAAAACAATCGACCCCAATTGTCCTACTCATACATTGGGATTGAGTAAGATGCTCAGTTCATGTTCCTCCCTGAGTTGTGTCATGGGTATCTCCATTAAGTAATGCTTCTGTTGGTTCAAGGACCAAAGGTGCAGGTGAAGCATTATCTACAGGAAGATTGGGTTGGTTGTTGGGAGGTTGGGTTTCTTCACCAGGTTGCTTAGGTGTTGGTGGTGAAGGGGAAGTTGGAATAGGTTGGATTGGTTGGCTTAGAGCAAGTGCACGTAGTGCCCAGGCCATGACCTCTGGTGGTATTGGTTCAAAAGGTGGTCATGAAGGGTCTATCATTGCCTTGTCATCTCCAGGCCTATTTGGAATGTAGTCAGGTTTTCTGTTGTGACACTCCAGTTGCACTTGATTGCGCTGGTGGTTAAAGTATCAAGCATATGTGTAGATCTGATGGCAATATGGACAGGTCCATTCTATGAGGGGTCTGCCTTTTTGCAGTCCTTGTGTCAACACATTTACACAAGCATGGTAATGGAGTACCATATTCTGGTCGTATTGGACATATTCATGGCCAAGGGTATGCTGGCCTAAACTGTCCTGTAGGAAATCAAAGAAATCGTCTAATAACGCTTTATGATTCTGCAAGTCCTGTAAGTCGGGTGGGTTGTATTGGTGTAGTGCCATTTTGTAATATAGACACTTTTGTGAGGGTAGTATGTGCTTCTGCAAGGGTGATTTACAGTGTGAAAGGGTAGATTAAGGAGGTTTCACTCGGCTAGTGGTTTTGATTGGTCTTTTGTGGTTCATTTGACTGCTCCCTATTATTTCTGATAATATTTAGGGGCAGTTTGTCTAATTTGTATGTACTCTACTTTACTACCTATATGGTAGTAATTATTGACGTGGTACACAAAAATGTTTAAGGGAAGAAAGGGTAGATGATTCTGTATTGGTGCTTTCACCAATACAGATAGAAAGATAAGAAAGGTATAATGGTTTGTGATTCTCAAAGAGATCAATGTATGCGAAGGGTGAAAAGTGAGATATATGCTTTGGCTTACAATCTGCAATGGGGTAAGTTCTATCCACTGTATAGGAATGTGAAGATAGTATGGTTCAGGATGGAAATTCTTAGTGTAAAACTTCAAACAAGGATTGATCAAGATGCTAACACTGTCACGTGTGTGAGAAACAATGTCCATGATGTATCCAATAATCACAGGGCATGTAGCATCCACTGATGAGCACAATGTGACCTTGCTATGGGCACGGGGACATTCTTGGTATCCATAACCAACTGCATATCCACAGTGTGGTTGTCCAGTAGATCAGATGTAGAGAAAGGTGCTGTTAGTGTGTCAGTTGTGCCATACGCTTGTTTGAACGGTAACAGTCATGATTAACTATGTGGTAATGGTTAGTGTAGTGTTATCACGGCTGATTGGTCTTACCAAGGGCAAGACTGGTAGGTGAGTGATAGTGGGATGGGAGTGAGAATGAAGAGAATCACTAGGGTGATCTCTTTTCAGTACTATGTGGAGCTAGTTTGCACCAGGCTCAATGGTGGAAACGAACTAATTCTTGCATTACCCTTGTGACAATGCACTGAATTAGGTAGCATGTGGTGCATTCAGGCTGAATAGATCGTACAACCCCATGCCTCCCAGCTAGTCTTAGTAGGATCAATCAGGTCGCATATCCCTCTGGGTGTGCTTGTGTACAATGGATCTGTAGGATTTTGTCGGCTAACTGCTGTTCCTGCAGTAATATTTCCACATAATCCTGGTTCCTCTGCTGTGTGGCTTGTGGTTCTGGATATGGAGATGGACTTGGGGTCAATGGTATTGGAGCTTCTGTGGGCATCTCAGACTCGGGTATGTTTGGTTGTGGTGGTGCAGGGAAAGTTGGTGTTGTGGGACTCCATTGGGAAGTCTGCTGAGGTCAGTCGTTGAGGTTCTGCTGGGTGCTGAAGTTGCTCAGGTGTGACTCCATTGGGAAGTCTGCTGAGGATGGTCATTGGGGTTCTGCTGGATGCTGAAGTTGCTCAGATTGGGTATATGATCGTGAGCTACCATTTTGATCGGTGTCAATTAAGGAATCAACCAATAAAAATGGGTCTTCTGCCTCAAGTACAAGTAGAGTATATTCCTCAAGAGCTTGATTTTCAGCACGTTTGAGTTCCATGCATTGGGTTAGGTGACAGGTGGCCTTACAGTTTTCACAAGTGGTTCCTGAAGGTATTACGATTACCTCGTCAAGGCTGTTCCTTGGAATGGTTACATTGCCAGCAAAATTGTCACACTCTAGGATAGGTGTCAGTCCAAACATGGGATGGTATATCTGGGTGGGGTGTTCTGTGAGTAGATGGGCTACCCAATGATAAGTGGTGTGCCATAATCTATCTCAAAAGCATTTGGCAGAAATGAGTTTGCCAAGTTTCCTTAAAGGTGTTGGTGTTCCCTGAATTAGTCAGTAATGGATCCTCCATCAGATTCACTGTAATCGGGGGAATGGATAGTTCTTCTGGATAGTTTGAATTGCTTATGGGATAGTTTAATGAGATCTTGCTTGGATTGATCATCATCTATGGGAGATTTGGGTCCATACTCATTAGAGTCCTCCTCATCAAGGTTTGGTCCTTTAGATAAGGTCTTTAGGGTACTCCTTTGAATATAGGGAATAACTCGGAATGCAGCTATTGGGCAGCTAAGTTCCATTCTGTCTAATTTAGCTAAGATGTGACTGTTTCCTTTCATTTGTCATATGACCTTATAAGGTCCTAGATACCTGGGCTTAGTTTTCCTGTTCAGTTCTTTTTCAATTGCTGTGTTCCTAATAAGGACTAAGGTTCTGAGGGGATAGTTTCCATGCACCAAGTGGGTTTCAAACCATCTTTCAAATTGGCACTTGGAGTTAAGACAAGATTGTCGTAATGTTTGCATGGCTTTGTGCATGTCTTCATTATGACGCTCTATTTGTCTAATGCATAGCGATAATAGGTCTTCCTGGGAAAGGTTATCTTTAAAGCCTTCAACCAAGAAAGTTGATTCCCATAAATCAAAAGGTAATACAGGGTCTGTTCCATGTAGTAGGAAGTATGCTGAATAAGCTGTTGATCGTCTGACAGTTATGTTGTCTGCAAATGAAGCTGCTCTAAGCTTTTCCGGCCATAAATGGATGTTGCCTTCATAAGCTTTTACAAGAGCTTCTCTGATTGCAAAGTGTCCTTGGTCCACTACCCCATTCACTTGGGAATTGTATGGAGAAATAAGTACCTGCAGTATGTTATATTGTCTTAGAAGCTCTGATAGGGCTCCCTTGAACTCTGGAGCATTGTCAGTAACTATTCTTCCTATACATCCATAGCATAGAATAATGTTGTCCAACACAAATCTTGCTACAGCACTAGCAGAAGCTTTCCATAAGGCTCTTCCTTTGACGTACTTTGATATGTTGTCTCTGGCTAGCACTATGTACCGGTAACCTCTAGCTTGGGGCATGAGCATTATGTCTATGTGGACCTTAGTGAATACTGTAGAAGGGGGTGGAGTAGTGGTAGGTAAATGAGCTTTAACTGTCCTTCTTATTTGGCACTTGTGGCAGGATTTGATGTGTTGTTGTACATCCTGGTACATTTGGGGCCAATAAAGGCAGTGTCTTAGGCTCTCCCAGGAAGCTTTCTCTCCATGGTGACCTAATGATTCATGGGCTTGCTTGAGTAGCTCTTTCCATTTAGTATAATCAAGGATCACTAGAAGGGGGCAACCTGTTATGGTT
>JBBPRK010000752.1:0-18108 GCA_038093075.1 Boletus patriciae
TATGTACTCGGAAGCTCGGAAACTCGGACGTATGTCAGTTCCGAGTGTACAGGGTGTAAAGGGAATAGTACAGGGCCGGAATTCCGAAATCTCGGAGGAGACTTGGAGCTAGACTCGGGGGAATACATATTATTCAGGTATAAGGAGGTAAGTGGACCGGCTCAGGTTTAACTCGGGAAACTCGGGAATACTTGAGAGTACTTGGGAGTACTCGGGGATAACTTGGGGATCATACGGAAATGACTCGGGAATGACTCGGGAGTACCTTGGGGATTCAGGTAGAGTTTGGGATATGACAGCCAGCATGTTTACAACATAAGCAATGTCTGGTTGAGTATTAATCAAGAGGTATATGAGCTCGCCAATTAGCTTCATGTAGCTGTGGCGCAGGTTAGGAACCTCAGGGAAAGTAGCGTCGGGAAGACCAAGCAAGTGATTGGGGTTGATAGGAAGAACAACCAGATTGCATGCAGTGAGGTTGTATTCACTGAGTAGGAAAGTAATATATTCCTTCTGGTGGATCCAGAGCTCCCATGTTCCCCTACTGTGTTCATATTCAACTCTGAGGTATTTCATTACTGGCCCGAGGTCTTTGATGCTGAAGCACTCAGCCATTTTGACTTTGACAAATGTAAGGGTTGACCATGAGTTGGAGACCCCCATGCTGTTGTCAACATGCCAGCTGATGAGGCATTTGACACGGGTACTGGGTAGGATGTTGTTTGGATGGGGAATGGAGATGGTGTTACGATCGTTCCTTTCCTTCAACGTGCTCTTTCTTCGTTTACCTTTTTCTTTTGTCCTTGTCAATTCCTTACTATCCCCTCGGACTCCTATCTCCACTGATCGGTTCTCTTATGCCAATTACGTAGTTCCTCTTAGCCATCTTTTCCATTATATTCCTTCTCATTCTATGATGATGCGTCCCTTTGATTAGGGCAGGCGTTATTTGGTCCGTACACGTTTTTCTTTTTTTATATAAACTGTCATACTTCCTGTATTCCTTCTCTAACTTTGACCTACTTGATACTGTCTTGAATATACCAAGGTCATTGATTCCTTCCCTCGGATCTCTCTTAGTCCTTGTTGTACTATTGAGTCGATGCTTCCTTGAAACCTTTGAAACCCCAGCATCCGTCTAGACGCTCGAACTCTTCAAGGAAGACCCTTGAAGTGAATCTATGTTCACTTGAGTGTGTGCTTGCCCCTATCCAGGGCAAGCGTAACAAAAGGTCAAAGTTTCCTCACGAGGCTATCACCATTATAGTCCTCCACCATTTCATACCCATAGAACAAATCTCGGTACTTGTGGTGCGGCGCCTGAGAACAAACCCTTGACTCCCCCTCTGAAGCCGAAAACTCTGAACCTGAAGAAAACTCTGACCAAGATGTAACTCTATCATCTGACTTTGAACGCACCCAAGACCTTGACCCAGTCCATCAGCTAGCCCACACACACCTTCCCTGCGCCCCCACCCCTCCCTCCCCAACTCCCATCGCCACCAACCTAGTCTTCCCCCCTCTCACTCCACTTCCCTTATCCTACACACCACCTCTCCCTTCCCCACCATTCCCCAGACCACCCTCACCAATGTCCTCCTCGAAACCCACCAAACTCCACATTGGAGCACCGGAAGCCATTGATGGATCCTATGACAAATTCACTCAGTGGCTGAATACCATATGATTCTACCTCCTCGTCAATGAAAAGGTCTACAACGATGACAACAAAAAGATTGCCTTCGCTCTGTCCTACATGACCAAGGGTTCCGCCCTCACTTGGGCGACCACATTCAGGCAAAATGCCATCTCCGGAACCACCATAACTATGGGAACCTTCTTGGATTTCATCTCCAAATTTGAAACTGCGTGCAAATACCATGACACCACTGGCAACGCTATTGCCTGGCTCTCCACCAAACACATGACCAAAGGGAAGAACAACACTTACTCCCCAACCCTCATCGAGTACGTTTCTCACTTTAAGAACTACTCTTCCCTTGCAAGCATCACTGACCAAAATGTCCTTATTGGATATTTCTCCGCTGGCATCCCCTCCCCCCTCATGTGATGAATCATGTCCATGGACACTGTTCCCTCTACCATCGACAACTGGTATAAAAAGGCTATTTCTTTCCAGACCCAATGGGAATGTGCTGAAGAAATTTCCAAATGGAACTCAAAACCAACTCACCAATCCTATCACTCCTTCTCCACTCCCACCAAAGCCAGAGATCCTGATGCCATGGATGTAGACATCATCAAGGTTGGAAAACTCTCTGCTGAAGAACGAAAAAGGTGCATGGAAAAAGGACTTTGCTTCTGCTGCCGACAACCCGGACACTTGAGCTCCAAATGCCCCAGTTTCAAAAATGGGGTGCCCAAAGTTCAGCAAGTCGTTGAAGACCTACCCAAGTTAGAACCGGTTGATGATAACGAAGACGAGAATGTGAGAAAGATCTCCTTCTCTACCATGGATTTTTAGATCGGGAAACTCCTTCAACGCAAGTCTTCCCTAGTGTAAAGTGTGCTGTGATCAATGTAAAGACTACCCCATCTATGCAAATTCCGGTTCAACTTATCAAACCATTGCACATCTTAAAAGCCATCGACACCCGCGCCCTCATTGACAGCGGCGCAAGCATCTCCTGCCTTGACTAGGGGTTTGTCAGGAAACATTCCCTCTCCACCACACGATTACAAAAACCCATCTATGCAAGAAACACCAATAACACCATTAACAACAAAGGGGTAATCTGCTTCATCTCCACCCTCTTTCTCAACATTGAAGGTATTGCCAGGAAAGTCACCTTCCACATTATCTCCCTAGGAAATGAAAATGTAATCTTAGGGCTTCCCTGGCTCAAAGATGTCAACCCAACCATCAATTGGAATCAAAGGACCTTGTCCATCAACGAATCCCTTAACCAGTCCAAAGACCTCTACCTTTCCCATACCGCTGACGCCTCCCACCACGACTCTCATTTCCAAAAACCCACCTATCGACCCCCTCATCATACCCATGTCAATGCCATCACTGACTCCCGACTCTTCGAGTACAAAGGGTGGGAGGAAGAGTCACAATTCCTAACATGCGCAGATATGAACCGAACCCTCCATCAAATCATCCGATGTGGATCCCACTTCCTCTACCGAGGCTCTCCCTTGGAAGAAAAGATATCCAAAATTGCCACTGCCACAGAACTCGCTGCCACCGTGGAAAAGGCGAAACCTAAACAAACCCTTCCCCCGGAATTCGCTGACTATGCCTCAGTCTTCTCCAAAGAAGCCACTGATTATGTCCCACCATCCAGACCATATGACCACAAGATCAACCTTGACAACTCCTTCACCCCCAAGATCAGGAAAGTCTACCCCTGATCTCCGGAAGAACGGAAGGCCACCAAGGACTTCCTCCAAGAAAACCTCAACTGTGGAAAGATTCGTCCCTTGAACTCCCCCCAAGCCTCCCCATTCTTCTTCATTAAGAAAAAAGACAGCGGTCTTCGCCCTTGTCAAGACTACCACTATCTGAACGAACATACCACCCGAGACACCTACCCGCTCCCGCTCATCTCCAACCTCATTGACAAGCTCAAAGACGCTAAACTATTCACCAAGTTTGACATCCACTGGGGATACAACAATGTTTGCATCAAAGATGGTCACCAGTGGAAGGCTGCCTTCATCACACATAAAGGCCTCTTCGAACCAACTGTGATGTTCTTTGGACTTACTAATTCCCCAGCAACGTTCCAACGGTTCATGAATGACTTCTTCTGAGACATGATTGCAGAAGGATGGCTTGTCATCTATATGGACGACCTCCTTATCTTCTCCCCTGACAAAGAAACCCATCATGAACGAACCAAACATGTCCTCCAACACATGATGGAACTAGACCTCCACCTCAAACTAGAGAAATGTCGCTTCGCCGCCACTGAGGTGGAATACCTTGGAATGATCGTCAAACCCGGACAGCTTGCCATGGACCCTGTCAAGCTAGATGGTATTGCCAGCTGGCCTACCCCTGAGAAAGTCAAAGACGTCTGATCTTTCCTTGGCTTTGCCAACTTCTACCGACATTTTGTCCCCGATTACTCCAATGTCGCCCAACCCTTCATTGACCTCACCAAGAAGAACTTGTCTTGGAACTGGTCCCCTGCTTGCCAAACCGCTTTTGACACTCTCAAATCCTTGTTCCTGTCGAAACCAGTCATTCACCTCCCTGACCTCGCTGCACCCTTCGCCATTGCCACTGATGCCTCTAGGTATGCTTCCAGCACCATCCTTCTACAGACTGACGCGAACAGCGAATGGCACCCCTGTTCCTACCTCTCCCAATCGTTCTCCCTGGCAGAACGAAACTATGACATCTATGACAGAGAACTCCTTGCCATCATCCATGCCCTGAAGTGTTGGCAACACTACCTCCACGGATCCCCTTTCCCTGTACAGGTCTTCACTAACCATAAAAATCTCACCTACTTCCGTTTCCCCCAAACCCTCAACCATCGACAAGCCCGCTGGCTCATTGACCTTGCGGACTTCGATCTGAAAATGATCCACGTCCCTGGGAAACTTTTAGCAGGTCCTGACGCCCTCTCCCACCACCCCGATCTCCTCCCCCATTCTGACAACGACAATGGTGGAGTCACTCTCCTTCCCCCATCCCTCTTTGTCAACATCATCGACACAGCACTATCCCACTGTATTGAATCTGCCTCTGCTGGTGACCCCCTCGTTCTTCAAGCCCTCCATTCCATGAACGAAGACATCCCTCTTCCCTTCCACTCCCGCCTTTCCAACTGGCAGGTCGACGCAGGCATCCTGACCTATCAGGGCTGTGTCTTTGTTCCCAATGACAAATCCTTGTGCTGCGCTATTCTCCAACATTGCCATAACCACGAAACAGCCGGCCACCCTGGCTACCTGAAGAGTCGCCAACTCATCGCAGCTGAATTTTGGTGGCCTGGCTCCACCTCCTACGTCCGTAAATATATCGAAGGCTGCACAACCTGCCAGCAAAACAAAACTAATACCCATCCTACCGTTCCCCCACTTACCCCCATTCGCTCCTCTGCCTCCCGCCCCTTCCAACAGGTCTCATGTGACCTTATCACCGACCCCCCCTCTTCCACCAGCTTTGATTCCCTTTTGGTTGTGGTCGACCATGGGCTTACTAAGGGGGTGATTCTCTGTCCCACAAAGAAAAACATCACTGCTGAAGGCATTGCCGCACTCTTCTTCCACAAAGTATACCTTCGCTTTGGCCTCTACGACAAGATCATCTCTGACTGAGGCCCCCAATTCACTTCCTCCTTCACCCAAGAACTAGGGAAACTCCTGAAATATGACCTATCCCTCTCCACCACCTACCACCCCCAATCTGATGGAGAAACTAAACAGGTAAACCAAGAAGTCAAAACGTACCTTCGGATCTTCTGTGGGAATAACCCCAGATCTTGGGCAGACGACATCTCCCACACCAAATTTGCCCATAATCACCACCCTCACTCTGTCACTAATCAGTCCCTGTTTTACTTTATGATGGGATACGAACCCCATGCCCTTCCCTTGGTAATCTCCGACACCACTATCCCCACAGTCGAAACTTGCCTAAAAACCCTCTCCGCCACCCATGATGAAGCCCTAGCAGCACATGAACTAGCCCGTCAAGTCATGGCCACCCATACCTGACGCTCCTTCTCCCCATTCAAACTTGGAGACAAAGTTTGGCTCGAAGCCAGAAACCTCAAACAGTCTGTAATCAACCTGAAGTTTGCTCCAAAACAAGAAGGACCCTTCACCATCATGAAAGTCCTATCCCTGATCATCTACCAACTCTGCTTACCAAAAACATGGAAGATCCACCCAGTTTTCCACGCTTCCCTCCTGTCCCCTTACCGCAAAAATGCTGTTCACGGCCCCAACTTTCCATTGCCACCCCCTGACCTTATCAATGGTGAAGAAGAACATGAAGTTGAGAAGATTCTACGCCACTGCAGAACTCTGACCAAATGCTCATTCCTGATCCGATGGAAAGGATAATCGGCCAAAGAAGACTCTTGGATCCTAGAATGGAATCTGAAACATGCAAAGTCCGCCCTTGCTGCCTACAAAAGACTCTATCCCACTGCCTTCCCCTCTTAACCTCTCACCATCTCTACTCCGCCATGTCCATCGATGCTTCCTCAATTTCTACTGTGTCCTCTCTCCCTACAGTTTCACAGCTTTCTTCTCGCAATTCTTCTTCTACCCCTACCAGATCAGATGCTGGTTCGGGATTATCTCGAAGCGATGGTAGGGGATCTCCCAATGTCCATCACGTGCCTACTTCTCCTCCTGCTCTGATGGAACCTCCACTTCATTCCTCAGTAATTCCCCCACCTGTCCTGTCGGTTGACATCCCTCTTGCCACCCATTGTCTTTGCGAAGGAACCTTAGATGGACATTGTTGCGACATCCTTCACTCTTACCTCTATGTCCCTCATCTCCATCGCACTTTTGAGTTCCACCTTGAACCGAATTCCCCCCTCTGGAGTGTTACCTGCATCTACCTCCAAAACCAATGCTTGAAAACCATCCTTGACCTCGCTTCTTCCCTGTCCAGCATTGGTCGCAGATGCAACACCCTTCGCACCATCCAACGAGAGGTCGAAGAAGATCTATTCTCCACCTTCTATCAGATGCAGATGTCCAAATTTGCCAATGATCTAGAACAATATGTCAAGGAGCTGACTGCGTCTACCAACCTGCAGCCCCTTCTGTCCGCCTCCTCTTCCCCACTCTCCTCTGAAGTTGAATTGACCCTCCAATGTGCTGAACTCCGTCATGAAGTTGATACTACAGGAACCATCCATGGCATACCTGTAGATGCCCCTTTCTTCCACAACCACCCCCATTACCATGAGTCATGCTTCGAATGTCATTACCTCGGACACATTTGCATCCATTGTCAATGGTACAGTATGTCTGTCCAATATGCAAAATCAACCGCCCCAGCCATCCTCAACAACATTGCCCTCTGGGTCATCCAATCTCTCACCCTTCCTCATCTTCATCTTCATCCTCCTCCCAACCTCATCCTGTTCCTCCCCCATGTTCCTGATGGATGGTCCCTGAGAACTCCCACATCCGTCGTCACAACCCTCGTTCTCATTCCCCCCCTCGTTCTCGTCCCCCTTTAGATCACCTTGACTATGATGATGTTGCCATTTCCAACATGACTGGCTCCCTGGTTTCCTCCTACGTTGACTTCTGACTCGCACCCTTCATACGTTATCCTTCTCCGGAGCTTCAGATGTAAATGGGGGGTAATGTTATGATTGTTCCTTTCCTTCAACATGCTCTTTCTTCATTTACCTTTTTCTTTTGTCCTCGGTGATTCCTTACTATCCCCTTGGACTCCTATCTCCACTGATCGGTTCTCTTATGCCAATTACCTAGTTCCTCTTACCCATCTTTTCCATCATATTCCTTCTTGTTCTATGATGACATGTCCCTTCGATTAGGGCAGGCATTATTTGGTCCGTGCATGTTTTCCTCTTTTTATATAAACCATTGTACTTCCTGTATTCCTTCTCTAACCTACTTGATACTGTCTTGAATATACCAAGGTCATTGATTCCTTCCCTCGGATCTCTCTTAGTCCTTGTTGTACTATTGAGTCGATGCTTCCTTGAAACCTTTGAAACCCCAGTGTCCGTCTAGACGCTCGAACCCTTCAAGGAAGACCCTTGAAGCGAATCTATGTTCACTCGAGTGTGTGCTTGCCCCTACCCGGGTCAAGCGTAACAAATGGGGGCAATGCCAGTGCTAACATCGTCTTTGCTGTCATAGTAAAACAGCATGTGATCAGCCTTGCTCCATATGAACCCCAAGTCCAACATGATAGAGCAAACCTGTTCATACCATTCCATGGCAGATTGTTGGAGGCTGTAAATGGTGCATAACATCAACCAAATGAACAATTTCCAGTCTCCTTCTTCAAAGCCTTTCAGCTGGTGCATATAAATTTCCTCTTTGAGGACACCCCATAGGAATGCACGTTTTGTGTCAAAGGTGTTGATCTCCCAATTGTGCTGACATGCGAGTGTGGCTAGAAGGTGTACTGATGTAGGCTTGATTACTGGTGCAAATGTTGCTCCATAATCCACTCCTGGGACTTGGGAGAAGCCTTGTGCCACAAGTTATGCCTTGTATATGGGGCCACCCTTATTGTCCTCCTTGAACTCGAAAACCCACCTACAGCCTATGGCCTTGCGCCCTGTTGGGAGTTCCGCGACCTTGTACACATTCATCTCTTTTATTGTATTGAGCTCAGTTTGCATCGCCTATAGCCATTTGTCCTTATCCGGATGTTGCATAGCCGCATCGTAGGTGGCTGGAGGGATTTTTAGGTTGTAATTGGTGCCATTCGGGTTGCAACGTTTATCACTGCAAATGGTCAGGTGAGCCTGCTCCTCAATGATGATGTTGGCGATGACTTCTGGTATGTCCTTATTTGGTTCTATGGGCTCAAGTGAGGTTGGCTCTTTCTCACTCACCCCCTCAACTCGTGCTTCAAGCACCCCCTTGGTTGAGTGAGATTTTGCATTTGCAATATTCTCATGATACACCTTGCCCTTTTCAGTCAATTTGTGGGTATGGCCAGAACAATGTAGTTGAGGTGTGGGGT
Organism: Boletus patriciae; assembly: GCA_038093075.1. Lineage (NCBI taxonomy): Eukaryota > Fungi > Basidiomycota > Agaricomycetes > Boletales > Boletaceae > Boletus > Boletus patriciae. The sequence continues at coordinate 8,681 of JBBPRK010000752.1, forward strand.
TGGGCTGGTTGTGTGTGTGCTCCTTGTCTGGATTGACAGGTATGGGATCAGGCTCCATACCGGTCAACTCTTCTTCAAAGTCATTGGAGTTGCTAACCATCGTGGGGGGCAATGTTTCATCAAATATGACATCTCTGGCCATGAAAAAGGCTCTGTTGGTCATGTTGCGAACCCGATAGCCCTTGACTCCATCAGGGTAGCCCATGAGGATCATGTGGCGTGAGTGGGGTCCAAACTTCATCTGAAGTTCCATGGAAATATGAGCCCAACAACGTGAACTGAAGACTTGAAGATGTGACAAGTCTGGTTTGTGTCCATTGACCATCTTGAATGGAGTCTTCCTGGGTGGTAGTGAACAGGATTCCGTTTGATTCCACAAGTATCCAGCTGTTACGGTCACTCTCTAGCACCTAACATAATGGACTTAGTCGTTTTTCTTTTTGTTTCTTATCTTATCTCTTGTCTTGACTGATAAGATCCCCTTTAGTCTCATGACAGCTATGCTGCCTTCGCACCAGGCCTGTGCCTGCCCTTTACCTCGTGCAGTGCACGACTTCCATATCACATCAGTGCTGTTGTTAGGGGCCTAATGCCCCAAAGTAGAATAAGCGTATATTGGTGCATGTGAAAACTATATCACATGCGCCCATAACATAGTACAAAAGGAGGGCGGTCCTAACGACCGCCCTCATCTTACTCTATCCTGTACTTTACGTATTATTGGTGAATCTGATAACGGTTCACTTCGCCTGAGTGATCTTAAGTACTCGACCGGGTAAATCAACCCTTTACAGCTGTGCACTTCTATGCTTCTTCATTCATTTACCATATGCCTCATGTTAACCTTTCACTTTTCATTAAGGCAGTGCTTGATGCACACCTCCTATGCATGTCTTTCATAAAGGCTGCGCCTTCTCTTCCATTCTGCCACCACCGTGCAGTTGCATCATGTCTCCCTTCCATTTCATGGCTATGCTTGATGCATGCCCCTAACTCATGTTACTTACATACTTAGTCTATGTTTGGACACGTATCGGTAGATTCGGTACAATCATGTACAAACCCTGTAGTAGTATTTAAGGCCTAAGCCGCCGCCGGAGAACTGCAGTTCAGTTCTCCTGGTCTTTCCCCATAAAGCCACCAGACAGCGACTCCTGATCCATTGCTAGTGCCTTGGACAGTCATCTTAGTCTTGGTTGCCAATAGACCGTGCAGCTTAGCCCCCTTTGACAGTTACTTTGATTAAGCGATAGTGTCCTTACTCGGATTCCCTAAAGACACCTTGACAGGCTTTTTGGGTTGTTTCACCAGCAGTGAGAACAGCTTTGCCCCATAGATATTTAGGTAGACGTACAGCCTCCAGCATGGCTAGCGAGTGCCCTTGAATGGTATGGATTGCTTGTTCTGCCTTGCTGTTCTGCTGATGAGCATATGGCAACACCAGGTGATGCTCTATCCCAGCATCCTGAAGTGCTTTGGTGAATGCTGTGCTGATATACTCCCTGCCATTGTCTGAGCGAAAGACCTTGACGTGATGCTTGGTGTGGTTCTCCCAGAGGTTTTTGACTATGTTCCAGGCCTCAAGAGCTTGATCCTTCGACACCAGTAGTTGGATATTGATTAAGTGACTATGGTCGTCGAGAAACATTATGAAGTAAAGCTTGCTGTGAGGTGTCTGGATGGGAAACAGACTGCAAATGTTGGAATGGATCAAGTTGAGCATTTGGGTTGCTCTGGGAGTTTCAGAAGGTGGGTAAGGTTGGTGTGGATGCTTGGCCATAACACAAGCCTCTCATCATTGCAAAGCGACCTCTTTATCCACCTTTATGCCAGTCGCTACAGGTGGTAAGCGTTTTACTGAGTCTTCCCTGGGTGACCCATCCTTACATGCCACGTGTCCCATGTCAATGGTCTGTCTGCGAATGCTGTGATTTCCCCAGATAAAGGTGCGGTCGATAGTCTGCATTGGGAGATAAAGTGGATGTCAAGCTGACAGAGGTTCCTGACCATAGGAACACATCCAAGGTGTTGACCCTTGTGAGTAAATTCGCAACATGGACCAGATGGTGAAGAGGCACTTTTGAAGACACAGTCCCATCCTCTTTGCAGCATGTGACCGACAGAGACGAGGTTAAATACTGCTTTGGGCGCATATAGGCAGTCGCGAAGGACAACACGATGCTCAACATTATGGTGACATCTGCGATGCACGTTCCTTGACCAAATGTGGTCAGCTCTCCCTGATTTGCTGTTCTCACTAATGGGTGATCCTCAGGGGTGAAGTCAATGAAGTAAGATCTATCATTGATAACGTGGGATGTGGTGCCTGAGTTGAGGAGAGCACTGAGATGTGGGGAGCTTCGGGGTAGTTCAGCGATTGATGCACAGGAAAGTTCACATCTAAGTGTCATTGTGGGACTAGTGACTTCATTAGGAGTAGTTGGGGAGGTGGTGGTAGTAGTGACTGCTGCTGTTTCTGTCTTCAGTTTGGAGCAGTTATGAATCCAAGCCAGTGCCTTGTCCTCCATACCTCCACCTGACCAGTAGCAGTGATCACGGTCATGATTGTCTGCATGAGGGAGTGGGATGCATATTGGATTGGTGCACTTGACCCCCTGGGGGTTGTTTTGGTGCATCTTTAGTCCCATGACTGGGTTTATTTTCGCTGGACCCTGTATATGCACATGCGTATGGGATGTGGCAGGGATAATGGCGATGTTAACATACTCCAAACCAGGCCCTGCTAGTTTTCTCTTCCCAACAATGGCATTTGCCTTTTCTGTAAAGGATTTTGCAACCTCATTGAAGGAGAGTTTGGGAGGAGCACTGGTTGTAGAGGTTGAGGATGTTGCGGGAGTGTTTAACTTTGTCATGGTTAACTCCTGGAATATCTGCCACTCAATAACGTCTGGTAGGCCTTGGAGTAAATCAAAGACAGCTTCATCCTTGGAGTATGTAACCCCCATCTGAATGGATCAGCATCATGCATTTGAAAACACTGAGATAGCGAAGAGCATTGTTGGCATCCTTGAGTTTTTCCAAGCAAATCCAGGCACACAGTTTATATTGGAAAAGGAGATCATTGTGGGAGTATCGTTGAGTGAGAATGTTCCATTGTTCCCAAGCCATTGAATTTTCATCAAGCTGGCTTGCGACAACTGAAGAAACCTTGCAATCTATAATGGCTTTGGCTTGAGCATCCTTGGCGAGCCATTCGAGGATTTTCTTGGTCCCAGTGCTGGTAATGCTTTTAAGTTGGCGGGGGTGGGAATAGTGGATGCTAGATCAGCGAGGTTGGATGGGTCTGAGCCGTTACTATAATGTGGCCATAAGCGCTCATCCTTGAGGGCCAAGGTTATTTGCTGTTTCCATTGAGGGTAGTTCTCAGCTCCTGTCAATTTGCAAATATGATTGTATTTTCCCATGTTGACGATGATGACTGATTGAGGGTGATCGGTTATGATCAGGTTTGATCAGAGGGTAGATTAAGTGTTTGAGCGTTGTTAGGGTGTCTATATGTGCTGTTGGAATGGGTTCTGCCTGATCAGGACCTAGGGCTCATAACCTATAGGCACTAGACAGATAACGACAAGTCTCAGCCAAAGTCATTGGTGACAACACTTATGATATTACCTAGATGGATAACGACGAGTCTAGGTATGTGAGTGATAAGCTAGGTATGAATGATAATTGACATACCTTAGCTGAAGTCATTGGTGACAACGCTGAGGAAAGAGATGCGACTATTGTGAGACTAATACTATGTGTGTGACATAACATGTGATGAGTGACTGTGGTCCGATGATAAGTGACAATAAGAATAAGTGCAACAGTAGTCATAGACTGAAACAGTGCATCACCATGATACAACCACCTGCAACCAGGAATTACATGTGAACATGAGTGCTCACATCCTCGTTTGCACACAGACACTGTTGTTCCATGCAGGCTCTTTCTTGCCCACACTTGCTTTTACCACTGCCAATCATCCCCACTGTCTGCTGTCAACATGAACCCTGCAAGTGGGTGAGCATGAACGTGCATGTGTCACATGCAAATATACACATGTGAGTGAATGAGTGTATGCAGACCTACACATGCTCATGCATACGTGGGTGGACGAGGGCATGCCAATTCGGGTGAGGCAGCAAGCAATTGGGTCATCACTGTGTCATTTGCCTGTTGGGCATTCGAGTTGCCACAGGGTTGCTCTATTGTCAGTATAGCTCCTGGTGCAACTCCAACAATGACTGTGCCTGCTTTTGAACCAGTGATGACTTAGATTCATTGAGCCTGTCATTGTTGTCATTGTAATCAGATGCAGCAGCATCTGGTGAAAGAGGTGTTGTGTTTTTTTAATGGAGTTTTGGATCCAACAGAAACATTGCCAAGCAAGGAGATGAGACAGGACTCATTAGAATTCAATGTCAGCCCCACCTTGCACAAACACATTGTCTCGGGGAAGGGGGGCTTAATGTATTACTCAAGTGCTACAAAGCCCTCCCCTCGGATACATGACTGAGCCATCCAATCTAGAGATGTCAAATATGTGATGTGGAAGTGGCAACGCATGAGAAACATTGCCACTCACATGACAGCTCACTTAACCGGTTTCCACATAGGTCAAACTCAATATGGGGTTTATCAAACACTGTCCACAGTGTTTTTGAACCCTGTTCAAGGACCTGTGTGGGATCCCACTCGGTAGCTAACGGAGCGTGTGTTGGGTGGAGTGGTATGGCGAGTGCGGGGATGGTGTTCTGTTTTGGGAAGACTGTAGGGACAACCAATGTGGGATGGGGGATGAGTGAGGGCAGACCATACATTCTAACCGGTTTTTGGCTGTGATGAGCTTAAACACATTCTTCATCTCGTGTGGTTTAGGGAGTGATGGTAGGGGTTATGTTACGACTCAGTACACCTAACATCTTTCTAACAGACTTAGTCATTTCTCTTTCTTTCCTTTTCTTATCTGATTAACATATAACAGCCATGCTGTTTCCTATGCCTCTCCTTTTGTTTCACACCCATGCCTCATGCACTCCTCACTTCATTCATCTTCATGCAGTGCATGGCTATGTTCTTCTTCTCTTCCCTTCCACTCTGCCACCACTGTGCAGTTGCATCATGTTCCTCTTCCATTCCTTGGCCATGCTTGATGCATACCCCTAATGCATGCTGCCACATACTTAGTCTATGTTGGGACTCATTGGCTAGATCCGATACATACATGTACATACACTACTGGTAGTATAAAAGGCCGCAAGTGCCAGCCAGAGAACTCTAGTTTAGTTCTCTTGGTTTTTCCCACAACAGCTAGTGAGAGCATCTCCTGAACCAACTGCTAGCGCTTTCGGTCAGTTCCCCCTTTCGACTTTGATTCCCTAGAGCACAGTTGATGCTGTTGCCTTTTGGGTTGTTTCAGGTCAGTGGCAAGTAAATGAGCCAAGTGTACTTCTCACTCACCTGTGAGGAGCACCCAATTGAGATCAGCCTTCACTAGTTTCATGTGCATGAAGGAAATGCTTGGCACCTTGCCAGGTGCCTTCATGGGACGACAAAGACACATCAGGAACACCAAGTCCTAACAACTCTCACGTATACCCCATCCAAGGCTGATGGAGTGGTACGAACAGTTCAAACCTATCCAAAGCAAGATGTGTGAATGTCCCATGTCAATTCAGAGCAGGTACCATATTCACAGGGTACACGATCATGGTCTAAGGTGGTATAATTCACATGACATCCAGATTATGTGAATGCAATGCAAGCCAGATGACAACAGACCTTGCAAGCAAGGTAATGTAGTGGCAGATCCATCATACAGCAACTCTGCAATGATGACAACTGCGGTTGCATTTGCACTCACTGTGAGAGCATACAGAAGTGGTGGTACAACACACACCACTGCTTCTTCAGCCTCACCTTGATCCTTGTCCTTGAGTCTCCTTTATCCCTCAGTGACACATTTTGATGCGGGTGGGCATGTGAAAGAATGGGTGATGGGTCACATGGACCTTTAGTGATGTGCTCGGCCCAGCCTCAAGCACCCGGCCGGGCTGAGCTGAGCCTACTTGGGATGAGCTGAGCTGGGCTTTGTACTGGGGCTTGCACCAGCCTGCGGCTCAGGCTTCACTTCTGGTAGGCTGTGAGCCTGGGGCTTGGGCCACATCAGCAAACTAACACTTTTTCGTAGCCAAGGACCCATATATAGAGCCATAGAATCAGGGACCCAAGTACTGGCGTACACATGGGGGTCCTGGACTCCCATGGCCATACTTAAGAGTAGGAATATTTGGCACCCCCAGGACTGTTGCACATGGGGGAGTCCAGGGCTCCCATGTCAATATTATAGAGTTATAGAGTTGTAATACCAGGGCTCCCATATCAATATGTAGTATGTCAATAATTGTGATCATCTGAACTGGTGCACATATGGCCATCCAGGACTCCAATGTGAACGTATAGAGTTGCAATAATGTGGGGCACCAGGAGTAGTGCACAGATGGGAGTCCAGGACTGCCATGTCAATATATAGAGAGTGAACATTGGAATCCTCAGGACTGGTGCACATGTCTGTGATTTTTGTATGAAATTCTTTTCCCCTAGGGCTAGGGACTTTCAAAAAGGTAGTCCCATAACCTCTACTTTGTTGATGTACTCAGTGGCCACCACATTGACTACATGGCTAACCTGCCTCTAAGAATGACCATCTGGGGTAAGTTACAGATCCAAAATGGGGATCTACTTCATACTAGCTGGGCTTGGAAGCGTACTAGACATCTTGGATTAGAATGAGAACTCACCTCATCAGTTTGAGGTCATGTTCAACCAAGATTCGAACAATGCAGTGACTGTAATTTGGTATGGAGAGAAGATCTTGGAATTTGAAATAGGAAGCCAGAACTGCTGGCATGAGCTAAAGAATACTCATCAACTTCTTGCACTTATGTATAAAGCCATGCAAAATGAACAGGAAGGATGCATCACACCATGTCATACAATACGAGGATATGAAGAAGTCTATCATTACCAATGTACAGAATATCAAAGCTGTGGTTGATCGTGTCAAGTCAGGGGAAGATGGATCATAGTTGATTATTTGGTGGAAATGGTCCTGCAGGCATTGGGAGTTGGTGATCATGAGAGTGAGGAGGAAGGTAGTGACGAGAGTATTAGTGATGATCAGTAGGGTAGGGTGAAATACAACCAAGTCTGCAATGTCAATCCTTGTCAAAGTGACACTCGAGTTTTGCGTCCAATACAGAGCTGAACTTCATCATGAATACCACTAAGATTCAGTTCAATGATTTGGTTCCACTCAATACTTGTCCTAGCATGGTGACAGAGGTGACTAGATTAATAAGAATAGTGGACAGGACATTAAAGATTTCTGTCAGAGATGGGATTTCCTCCTCTCCTCAGCCTAATATGGGAAGGGGAAGGAAATCCCTAAAGGGAAGGCTGCTGGCTTCCGGAACTCCAAGAGTGGGGCTTTCTCACAGAAGGACTTTGGATTCAGCTTGTGTGCTGTGCCTGAGTTTCAAGTCTGGGTGTGCTGAATTTAGGTGGTCGTTTGGAACCTATCAGAGGGGAGTGAAGGACCGATGCACTGGCAAGGTGACACCGAGTCAGTCTGAGGGAACTCCATGAGTTTGGGGATGATAGGGAAGGTCAGTGACCTGCACGGAACCAGTTCCATGCAAAGTCAGACATTATACCCGAATGAGTGAACTTCCACCTTCATCTTATAAGTGGAATCCCTCAACACAAAAGGGATAGATGACTATTAGTATAGTCTACCTACTCCCAAATTTTCATACCATTCCATCAAAGGATAGAGGAGTTATGAATATATTTCTCCCCATCTAACTTACTAGTACTACTCACTACATACATACATCGGACCCGAGTTTCCATATTTGTCGCCTTTCCCACGGTCCGACTGCTTAGCTAATTCAAGGTCAGATGACCGATAGTATCAGCCACCTATACCTATTTTTATTTCCAAATTCCGACCGCAGGTCATGGAGGAATTAAATATTTACTCCAACTCAACCTCTTATACCACCCTTTTGCTACATAGCAGAATGATTCATTTCATATCCTGTTCATTACTAAGTACATAGCTAAGTGTCAGAGAGAGATTGACCAGGCATATCATAGTGGGCAGGCCCGTGGCACCTGGTTTGCCTCATATCCGGCCCTCAAACCTAGTACCTACAGCCTTGCACAGCATGAGTCAGTATGAGTCATTTCAAGTCACATGACTCAAATTGGTCAGCAATCTCTTGGTATTAATAAGCAGTCCAGACTCTTGATTGGCTGGCACTGCCAGTGTAAATTATGTATATAAGGAGAGCGTTTTAAGTCGCCAAGGAAGCAGGCATATCTAGGCATATTCAGATAGAATCAGGTAGACACAGGCACAGAAAGCCACATACCTTAGCCTCACCCTATATCAGGACTTCCCCTAACAGGTACACAACAGAGGACCTAGAGTAGGCAAATTCCATAGCATTAGCACTACCAGATAGTTGTTAGGAATAAAGACTCATATTCAAAGTTAGAACGAGTAAAATAGGAGAACCCTTTTGGGAGAAAACCCTAAATTGGGCAACAAAAGGACAGATCCCCAGCAATGTATCCCCATTAGTTCTATTGCACCCTTGCTTCTTAAACTGACTATCCACCTTAGGGGATAAGAGGTAGTTCAGTCACTACGCTTGAAACCACACCTTCTTACGTTTGCAATACAATTGAGTTAGGAAACCAATTCATGTGAACTAAGAGACTTGTGTGAATAACCCAGCAACTTATAGTTGCAGCATATTATTGGAGTAGCCTCCACAAAGCTGCTGACTAACTCTAGGATATTTTTATCCTACACTTTCTGCCCAATTGAACTCATTCACACCAGACACTTAGTCTGAAGCATCTTCAATTCTGATCTTTCCGATGCTTGTTGAGGATCAGTGAACAACCCATGTTACTGGTACACTAAGTTACTCACTGACTCAATCCTAGTGTACTGGGACTGTTTCACCTAGAAGACTACATTTCCCTAGCTTCTACTTCAGCCAGATGTTCTATTTGGGCCCTCCCATCAAGCTCATGGATCATATTCTTCCTGTTGGTGTTACTGAGGACTACAAACCATCCCTTCAAATCAACAATTACATCACTGGTGAGGGTTATCATCCTTGTTTATTTTCCTCCTCTTCACAGCACTTACCTCAGGGAAATATTCTCTTCGTCGAGGCAGACCAAATTCCTCTGATACTACAGAAAACCAAGTTCAAGTGGATGATGTAGTTGTTTTGAGTGCTGCTCAGATGATCGATATCAGTGGCACAACTTCAGAAAAGCTCATTGACACCTTTCTTTGTGGACGACTTGAAGATGGGCAGCATATATGCCTTGACCTG
>JBBPRK010000753.1:0-18087 GCA_038093075.1 Boletus patriciae
ATAATTCAGATATGAATGAAGAAGATAACTCGACTTTCTCAGCCATGCGATTAGGCTCCTCCTTGCTTGAGTTTCCTGGCATTGGAATATCTCTATCTTCAGATCTAGGATCTGTAGATTGCGATGGAATAGGATCCGGTTGTTCCTGGTATTCCTGCCTTAGTACCTTTCATACAAAATCTTGTTCTGTCCTTATCTGTTGTTTGATTTGGATCGGTGTCCAATTCCCATATATTGAATCTTTTTGGATAACAGGTTTGATTGTTCTGATAGGACAAACTCGAGGTTCCATTGGAGCTCTAGGATGATCCTTTTGATAGCTCGTAGATGAATTAGTACGTTTGGGTGGTTGAGGAAAGTTAGGTCAAGGTGGAATAGGAACTCGAGGTGGTACAGGAGCAGGAGGATTCTGTCGACTCTCTCCTGTCAATTTGCTACCTGTTTGTTTGGATGGTCTGGGTGGACCATATAAATCATCATCACTATCTTCAGTATCTGATCCCGGTAAACCTGGGTCAGGTCTTCGAAGTGGAGAATGATTTGGTTGATTATTATCAGGAGGTTGTAGACTGTCGTCTCCTTCTTGATTGTTATTCCCTTGGTTGTTAGTTTCTGGAGATTGATTTTCGGGAGGTGGTTTGTCAGGTTGTTTCTCTCTAGGACAATTTGGGAAATCAAACTCATCAAATGTGGCGGTTGAAGAAATAACAATTGTTCTTCTAGTTCTAGACCAGAAGCAATATCCCTTTGTTCCAGGTTCATAGCCAATGAAGATCATATCTTCAGACTTTGGAGCGAGTTTGTTAGGTCACTTGTCTTTGGGTATGAAAACATACGCCTGACAACCAAAAGTTCTAAAGTAAGATAGATCTGGTTTCGTACCATTCCATAACTGTATTGGAGTAAACCAACTATGACGACGTATTGGTTGTCTGTTATATATATGGAGGCTGGTTTCAACTACATCCTGCCAAAAGAATGGCAGTAAACATCCATGTTGTCACATAGCTTCAGATTTCTCTAAAAGCGTATGATTAAAACATTCAGCTCTACCATTTTGTTGAGGTGTGTGTGGGACTGTCATCTGATGTTCAACACCATTTTCAGAAAGGAAGTTCCATAGGTCAGAACTTATGTATTCCCCTCCACGGTCCGAACACAGTTTCAACAGTTTGTTTCCACAGGTTTTCTCAGCCCAAACAAACCAATTGCGGAAAGCAGTTGCCATGTCCGACTTGCGTTTGAGGCAGACAAGACTGCCATAACCCGAAAAATCATCTAAGAAGGTCATCATCCAAACATGTTTAGTGCGAGATTGCACTGGAAATTCACAAAGATCAGTGTGAACCAATCCAAGTGGCCTCGTCTCCCTGGAGGTAGAGGGTGGGAATGGACGTTCAGTGGCTTTGCCAAGAGAACATCCATGACAAGGTCGTAGGTCGGAAGGGATATCAAGTTTTGGTATGCCAGAAACATGATTGAAAGCGTGACGGAGGGCGTTGCGTGAGCAATGGCCCATGCATCCATGCCACAAAAGGTAGTTGTCATCCCATTGCATACTGGAAGCGTTACTGTCTGGTTGCATCGGTGATGACGAAAACCAGTGTAATCTATCTGATGAATTCAGCTGTGCAGCCGTAATTATCAGAGTGCCAGTTTTGTCCCAGATTTGAGTGTTATCTCCAATTGCACACCTAAAACCTTTTTTGGTTAGGGCAGTGACAGAAAGGAGACGGTGCGATATATGGGATGCATAATAAACTCCGTCTAAGACAAGAGTTATGTCGCGTTCCCCATTATTGTGTTTGAATAAAACTGTTCCTGGTCCATATATAGGCATTGTTCCATTAGCAGTCTTACAATTTCTTTTGCAATGTTCTTTTGAAACAAAATCTTCAAGGAATGGTGACAGGTGGTCAGTACATCCAGAATCCACCATCCATTTATCCTTGTGTTGGTAATCAGTCACTGCATAGCAAGAAGAGTATCCATTTTCGCTATCAAAGCATGTTTCGTCTACATAGCCGGTTGTATCATCAAATGGTACATTGGGGTTCCATGATACCATTCCTGATGCCAGGCCACGTTTCCACATGCCATCAGCGTTACAATCATAGTTCCCATAAAAACCTTCACCACATTTGTCTACCTTGGGTCGTCGTGTATGTCCTTTCTTGGTAGACCGATTCAAAAGGACATTCTGTGAAAAGACATGTTTGGTTGTGCCATGAAGGCGCTTTCCATGCCATTGTTATTATCACCCCAATCAAGTATTTCCTCATCATCAATCCTTGCGGTCAACAATTCTCCTGGTTTACCAAGGAAGAAAGAGGAAATGGAAGGTAAACCGACCATCTTGATAGTGACATCAGAATCATTGTCACCAACGTCTGGTTTGTCCAGAATCATGGCCTCATTGGCAACATGAGTTTCATTGGCTTTTCCTTTACCTTTTCCTTTGCCTTTTCCGTGGCCTTTGCCTTTCTTCTTATTGTCCCCTCCAGAACCCTGGTTGCCAGTGTTCTGTTGCATTTTCTGTTGATTCTGTTTATTCTGGTTACCAGAATTTCCAGTGCTTCCAGGTTTCCCTGTGAGCTTCCAACAGTTCTCTGTTTTGTGAGAAGTCCCACGACAGATTTTGCAATGCTCAGAACTAGCCTTTTTAATAGTTTTGGCTTTGTTCGAAGATATGCGGTTGGCTAAGGAAGTGCCTTGTCATTGCAACTCGGCAAGGATCATAGGAATGATTTTGTCAGGGGTGAAATCAGCCGTACCAATGGTATGAACAGCTGTAGTGACAAGGTTGGAGTAGTTATCTCCAAGTCCAGTGCAGATTAACATGGCATGAAGGTTGTTTGGGAGGTCAAGTCCTGCGCCCTTGAGACGAGCAAACAGGTCGACGAGGTGAGCAACCTCAGCCAAAACATCTCCCCCCCCCAAGCGCCAGTTCACGATTTCCCTAAATAGATAAAATTGTCCAGTGGGTCCGGACGTGGCGTAAAGTTTAGCAAGATTCGCCAAAGTAGTATGACAAAGGGAATCCAATGCAGTGTTATAAGTTTTTGCGACACTGGTATGAAGGTCTTCCCTGACATGAAGTGAGATAACACCTAGTGCCTGGTAATCCGAGTCAAACCAGGTGTTCTTTGCTTCATCGTTACCGGTAGTAGGGTATTTGGATGTTCCGTTCGCAATACGTCATACTGTGAGCGTCATCAAAAATGATTGGATGGATTCCAACCAAGCGTGGTAGTTGGAGGTGCCTTCAAGGACAAGAACTTTGCCAGCGAGACTGCCAGAACCAGAGTCTTTGGTGGAAGACATGTTTCAAAGTTTAAAGAAAGCCAAGAATAATAAGATCAGTAATTGCCAGGTTTGCACTGGTAGCTGTAAAGGAACCAAGAGAAGTAATATGAGATGAAGGCGGGGCATAAGATGGAGATTCCTCATTGCTATTTGAGTTATTTTGTGAAGTAAATGTGTCAGTTTCATACTCGCTTGTTTCACTCTGGATACCAGATGTGTCATGGTATGTTGTAAAGACACTTTCCTTTTTGATATACTCTTCCATTTCGAGGAATAAAAGTTCATTGAAATAGTGTGGGTTTTCGATGTAAACACCGTTTTGATTAAAACCCGGACAAGTACAACTGAAGTAAGAAAGACAAATGAAATCAGTAGCGTAATTCAAATCATAAAAATTTTGAAATCAAGGAAGGTGCAGCGCTGCGAGGGATAGTGGTATGTCACACGCGTACTGATTTCCTAACGACACTGGTAAAGGCCATTCTGTGGGTATGATTTCGGCGAGGAGGTGAGGGACAGTCTTGGTCAGGGTTTCCCATTTCCAAGATTTCTCCTTCCACTCTTTCCTCTTGTCTAGCCTGTTTCTGAGACGGGCCAGCCACCATAGATTTGGACACCTCTGCCAAAAGGGCATCGATTTGAGTGGAAAAATCAGTCGCTGACTTTACTGTGTCTTCGAGCTGTTGCTCGAGTTCGATGATTGTCTCAATGAGAGGATCTTTGGCACGCTGTTTCAAAATAGAAAGATAAGGGTCCATGTGTTTATGAAAAGCAGACCTCCACATCTGATCTACCCACTTGTTCCATTTGGAGATGATTGTACCATTGGCATTTCTGCCATGGGTCAACGTACTTGTATGAGAACTCAGGAGAGTCCACATTTGGTACCAACATGGTTTCCATGTCGTTAAGTGCATCAGCGTGTGGAAAAAGAGGAAAGTAAACTCCATGTCTTTGTTGTTCCCCAGAAAGAATCTTATCACCTTGGAAATGAATAAAACAATCTCATGAGTCCGAACCTGGAAAACAAAAACCATTTCCTTCTAGAACAGAGCACAGTTCCTCTCCCTCGTAAGTCTAGAGGAGGATGGCCTTCCTATCAGGTCTCTCAGGAAGTCTGAGGTCCTTGGGGTCTACAGTGTGCACAACTGCACGCCGGCCTGTGTACTTGGGGTTGGTTACCTCATAGTGGGCATCATGAAAGACATTCCACCACGGATCGTGTCTCTGCTGCGTGGGCAGCGGCCTGTCTTGGAGGATCCAATGATCGAACTCCAGACAGTTCATGTTGTGCAAGCTGCGGATGACATTCATTTTGATCCGTTTGTTGTAACCTTGTCGAAGGGTTAGTCCTTGTCTCATAGAGGTTAATGGTATCGAGGTTTCCTTGAGATGGTCCAGAACCAATTGGTTCATCTCTCATCTCTCCGAGGATGATCTCGGGATGTAAGGCTTGAGAGAGGACACTGTTAACTTCTGCATCAGAGATTCTACCATGACGATGACCTCTAGGACCATTTGGTAAACCAAATGGTGTAGGCCTTATTACTCGATGCCTATTCAGTTGTCCCCTTAAGGGATTGGCTCAATTACCCTCTACTCGAGGATATTGTTCTGGATATGGAGGAGGAGTGCGAAGAACCTCATCCTCATCTGCAGTTGGTTACAGCGCTTTGCAAATCTCTGTGGAAAATGCACCGCAGAAAACTCATCGGCTAAGGATTGCCGAGGTAGGACCCCAAAGGTGTTGTCACGCATGTGATGTGTGACCAGTGCGGCAAGTTGCGTCTCTTTGCCTGCACCATGTCACCGACACCGGAGCCCGCTCAGGAAGAGGAAAAAGTCCATACATTCAATGTATCGCTGACTATTTACACCCTCCTCAAGAAGACTGCTACTAGGGGTGCTCGCAGAGTGGCCACTGCGAAGGAAGAAAAGTCGGTCAAGGTCAAAGAGTTGCCTTTTGCTATCAACGAGGCCAACTACATCGATTTTCTGACCAGTCTGCTTGAAAAACATGGACAGGAGCAGTACAAGGTGTCGGAAAAATGTTGCTTCCCATTCAAGTACGTGCCGCCGAAGTCGAAAGGGTCAGTCTTTTTTTTTATATCTTTTTGGCGGCACCCTGACTCGTCTGATGTGTACTAGTCAGCGCTCTGGTGATGGAATGGACGTTGACAACGAGTCCGACTACAAAGAAATGGTACAAAAGATACATGAACATGGCATTAGCAGTACAAAGATATTCATCAATATAAAGGATGTTGAAAAGCTCCCAATGTTGAGCGCTGGCGGCACGGTGGAGGATGAAGAGGACGAGACTGCGCCCATTGCGGAAGCTAGCGCGGTACGTACGTCCCCATCACATGCTACTTGGGCACTAATACTACAGATTCAGAGCTCGAAGGTTTCAGACATGGACGCGCGTCTCATGCGATTCCGCCTTATGCTTCAAACTCGCTACAAGAATGAATTTGACGATGGATACACATACGTTGGTCCAACGGGACTGGTTACGCTCACACCCAGTTTGATGATGGACTGGTGTCGTGCACTGGTAATTTTTTTCGTCGCTGTTGCATTGTTGGAAGACTAATGCTTTTTGGATACAGGATGCAGGGCATGCTACGCTAAGTACCCCGCCGAATATCGAGTCGTTCAACTTGGTGATGAAAGGGACCCCTCTGCATCCATCCCGAAAGGCTCAACTGCCATCTCAGCCGGCACCGCTGAATGGCGTCGACATCAACTCGTTGACCTCGGTACTCTTGCTGCAAGCGCTCACGAACTTGGGCTCTGGCCTCGTTCAGCCCACTGCAGCAGCTCAGCCTGTCACTCCTAGTCACAATCCTCAGTGTCCGCCCCCGGTAACACCTCGCAAGCCAGCCATTCCAGCGCTGCCACCGTCCCCTTCAGATCTCAAACGATTCCTTACCTATGCTGAAATCTACTTCAGTGTAGAGGATTCAGCCCGCTACGAGGAACCCCTTAGGCTTGAAAATATCGGACCAGATATCATTGCCGACGTAGACGAGAAGACATTGGGCAGAATCGGTATTTCGATAGGTGATATCGCTCGTCTCAAAAGATGTAGCATTGCTTGGTGGAATGGACAGGACGCAAAGCGCAAACGGAGCGGCACCGGATCGACATCTTCGGACACCGAGCCGACCAATAATAGGACCCGGATTGCGTCTCCACTGCGAAAAAAAAAGATTGCGTACGAGAAGTGCTATCATAAAGGTGGAGGTTCCCGCTTTACTGGGCCAATGATGGAGGCAGGTGATGCTGATCCCGACGCTGATTACGATCTATATTACAAGTGCGAGACGCAAAATCAGTGGCTTCCCATCCCACGTGGTTTTGTAGTCATCGAGGACATCTACGAGGACGAGGACAATATGCTTCCATTCTGATAATACTATGTAGAGATTTACATAGTACACTACGCAATATATCCAGATGCGCGGAAATAGCCTTCAGCCTTGTCCGGCGTAATGCTCTGACAAGCACGCATGATTGCCATTATGGACAGATCTCCGTCGTGGCGGCGCAAGTAAGCTTTGATTGCCGAAAACGCCTGTTCAATGGGATTGTAATTGGGTGAGTATGGCGGCAAGTAGATAAGTTTACACACTAAGACGGGTCAGCAGAGTATAATGTACTATTACAATTTTACTTACAGTGCATGTCTTCCACCAGCGCCCGGACTTCTTCACCGTGGTGAATGCGACAGTTGTCCATGATAATGACGCTACGCGGGCCAGGATACGCAGTGGTGTAAGGCATCTAGAAAAAAATTGAATGTCTGTTATCTCTCTGACGAAAATAGATGTTACATACCACACATTCCTGTAAGAATCATAGAAAGCGCGGGCCATCAACTGGGCCCTCGATAATGTCGTAGCTGATTATACCATCCAAAGTGATGGCGGGAAGGATTGAGTAGCGTACACCACGTATAAAGTACCGGGAACCATAGCAACGTTGTCCTTGAGTCGACCATCCACAAGGGCGAGTCGATGTTCTTCGATCCTTCGCGGCTTCATCAACAAAGAGCAGCATTTCTGCGTCGCGTGCTTCCGCCCCAATCCGATTCATGTAGAGTGCACGTAATTCATCACTCCGCTCAGCAGCGGAGAACAACATTCCTTTTCGCATGATTTTGAGGCGCTGCAGAGCACGGGAAATAGTAGATATTGTAGCAAATACATGGCGCTTCTCCCATAATTCCTGTTGAAGCTCATCGAGATAGATGGTATTGTGGTGTTGGATCATGTTGCGAATGAAAGCAATGTCTCCTTGGCCGAGGATGCGAGGACGTCCAATGGGGCAGGAATAGGCATATGGGCTGGAGACGGTGCCAAAATTTTTGTAGAGCCGAAGCGTACTGTAAGCAAGCGTTTTCTTGAGACCAAGGGTAGCGCAGATGTCTTTGACGGAGCAGCCTTGCTCGTAAAGAATGAGGATCTCATATTTTGTGTCGTTGGGGACAGAGTGAGTCGGCATGGCGCGATGGGTCAGAGGGCAAGCGTGACACGGCCTGCTCGCAGCTCACTCACTGAGACAAGTTCGGGGTCCTGACATCGGCAATTTCTAGCCAACAAGTTTTCTGCGATGCATTTTCCGCAGAGATTTGCAAAGCGCTGTAAGGGTCTCGCTTTGTGGGCGAAGTCCTTTATGAATCGTCGATAGAAGTTCAAGAAGCCTAGGAAGCTTCGAACCTGTTTCCTTGTTGTCGGAACTGGCCAAGAGGTGACTCCCTGCACTTTGGCACTGTCCATTTTAACCGTCTGGTGGCCAATGATTAGTCCAAGGTATTCGGTTTCCGATTGCTCAAATTCACACTTGGTATGTTTCAGATACAACTTATTTTCTCGTAGTATCTGGAGAACCTCGCTAACCACCTTTCGGTGTTGTTCAAGATCTGCAGTAAAGATCATGATATCGTCCATGTAGATTACCACATGTCCACGATTGATCAGATCGCAGAACAGTTGGTTCATCATGGTTTGAAACGTAGCCGGAGAGTTCGTAAGCCCAAAGAACATTACTAAGGGTTCGAACAATCTGCGGTTCGTTCGGAATGCTGCCTTCCATTCATCTCCTTCTCGCATTCTAACGTTATTGTACCCCCATCGAATGTCAAGTTTCGTAAAGTATTTGGAATTCTTTAGTTTGTCTATCAACTCCGAGATAAGGGGTAAGGGATATCGGTTCTTTACGGTTACGGCGTTAAGTTTTCGGTAATCTTGTACCGGCTGTAGTTTTCCATCTTTCTTTTTGATAAAGAAGAACGCTGATGCAAATGGAGATTTGGACGGGCTATGCGTCCACTTTTGAGGTTTTCTTCGAGGAATGCATCGAGTTCTTTTTGTTCATCCGGAGATAGGTTGTATGTTTTACAGTCGATTGTGTGATCTCCGGGTAACAATTCGATCACGTGGTCCCACGGTCTTTTTGGTGGCAACTCATCGAAGTTTTCTTTTGCAAACACATCTTTGAACTCATGATAATGCTCTGGTACTACGCTTTCAAAGGTGCAGTTTACTTTTTGTTTGCCAGCTTCTATTGCTAATTCTGTCGCCGTGGTCGCGCGCAAATAGGACTCTATGTCTATTCTAAAGAGTTGCTCTTCATCCTCGTATTGGTCTACATCGTCTTCCTCATCTTCTATTGGACCGAGCTTGGGGAGATGATCGTTTGAACATGTGAGTTTTAGCGTCTGCGCTTTCCAATCGATCTCTGGATTGTGTTCTTTTAGCCAGTCGTATCCTAAGAAGACAGGATGTGTAGATAGTTTTGTGACCGCCAATGTGAGTCATTCCGAGTGTTCGCCTATACAGAACTCTATCGTGACGAATTTAGAAATGGTTCCATTACTGTTCATGGTTCCATCTGCGTTGTATACAGGAATCGACAGGGGTAGGTTATAAGTCGATATATTGTTTTCCTTTACAAACGTCTCATCGATGGCTGATCCGCTACAGCCAGAGTCCACTAAGGCTACTACAGGGATTTTTGATCCATCATTACCCATAATCGTGCCACGCGTTTCCAATGAGTTGGTCGATCGTTTTCGTTGTACCCATTTTGGCTTGTTTTGCATTTCTCTGAGGGAGAACTGCACTTCTTCTAGGGACAATCGTCGGATTTGTTGCACAAGTTTGGGCGTGACTTCTCCTTGTCGACTTGGATGAACAAACGACTTCAAATGTTTCAGCGTTCGGCCATCAGTTGTGTTATCAGCCATTAGCTTAATCCATTGGGCCGACCAAGGGTCAACCGTATTCATCCAATTTTGTCGCGTGTCAAGCTTTTTAGAGGTTTTCTCCTCTTTGGCTTTCTGCGTTTGAGATTTGGGGGGGCGCTCTGCAGCCTCATCCTGTGGTCGCTGAAGAATTTGATGTGGGCGCACAGCAGCCTCAGTCGTTAAATGTTCAGGTTCAGTCTCGTCAATGCTCAAAACAGAATATTTATTGTGCAATGACTTAAAGGTGGGACAGGCAGACGACTGACTATCTACTGTCCTTTTGGAAAATCCTTCTCAGCTTTCGTAATAGCCGCTTCTAACTCCTCTGCCGTTGTGTACTCTATGTTAACTCCCCTATATTGGAAGCTTCGGATTTGTCGAGCACGCGGCTTGAAGTGCTTTGTGCATGGCCAAGGGTCTCCACAATGGAAACATTTTCCTTTGGCTCTTGCCTTGCTAATGTCCATAGGGACACCTCCTTGTGCGCCAAAGGTTCCAACTTGGTTTGGATGAACCTCCGGTGCTTTTGGTGCGGGTTGGGCAACATTGGATGTGGACGCTGCGGTGGTTTTGTCGGATTGTCGATTTCCGAACCAGTTTCGAGTGAAGGCTTGATTGCCTCCACGTCTCTTTCGATCCACTATCTTGGTAAGGATCGCTTCTGCTTGAGTGAGTGCTTTTTCCCACTTTGCGAGACTTTCTGATTCGAACAAGTCCGGGTTCGATCTTTCGACATACTCGACAATTTCGTTACGAACTCCATCGCGTGTAATGCGTATCAGGAGTCGTGCTTGGGCCTTTGTATCATAACCGGCCTCAATGGTGAGATGCTTCATTCTTACGAAGAAGTCAGAGACGGTGTCTTTTTGGCCTTGTTTAAGGGCCATCAGCTTTCGTTCCGCTTCTCGTTTCATCTCTTTGGGTAGGAAGGTCTCTTCCAGGGACTCGGCGAACTTCTCGAACATCTGTCGTCCGAGCATTTGTTCTTGCGCGTATAGATCGGCAAACCGTCCAGCAGCGTTGTCTCCTCTCATATAGGAGAGTACAATCATGATTTGTTGTACGTCGTTCAGTTCAGTTTTGAATCCCATAAGGTAGAATACCATCGTTCTCCACCATTGGAGAAACTTTTCTTTAGAACCATTGAACATCTCTGGTTTGGCTGCAATCGATTTCCCGATTTTCCTATTTGGACTAGGAATTGGTACTTGTTGCGTGATTGCGTTAGCGGGTGCAGGAGTGGCAGAAGGTCTGGTTGGTTGGATGAGAGTGGTTCTTTGTCTCCGTAGTGGTGACGTGGGAATTCGAACGGTAGGAGGGGTTGGTGTATATCAGGAAGGTGACGAGGATCCCGAAGAGGGAGTAGGGGTTGATCTTGGGATCATGAATTGCGCCGTTGATCTTGGCGAAGGATGCTGGATAGTGGGCATCATTGGCATTGCGGGAGGAGATCTGGCCATTGCCGGGCTTATGGCATATGTATGCTGCCAGCGGGCGTAGGCTTCAACAAATTCCTCTAGATTGGTTGGTTGGGTTTGTGGTCCGACTGGCGTGGGAGTCCGCGTCCATTGTGAAGTAGTAGGAAGGGCGGCCGCCATATCAGACATGTTTGGGAAGGACATTTCACAATATCCAAGCAATCAAAGTCCTCGTAAAGTACGACTTCTAAGATCTCAAGATCGAATGCGGGATTGGGAGTGTCGAGTCACAAGCTCAACGTTGATAAAACCCTGAAGGTGTTGAGGGGCGAGTCGAGAGATGGGATTATCTGCCTTTGCTTAATCGGCAGCACAACCTTTTAACGCAGGTACTAGCGACGTGACAATAACTGTGATCACACGAACAGTAAACGTTATCGATTCGTTTTATGTAGTGGCCTCACGCTCCACTAATACGCCCCTAGTGCACTATGGGGAGAACAACTTTATCTGTATTATAGTAGCCGGACTAGCTATGGGTCGCGAGCGAGCCAACAATAATTTGCCTGGTTATCTATCAGTCACTGTTATAACGTGCGTGAACGCGGATTTCGCTTAAGCCTGCGATCCAGCTTTGCCTTTCAGCGGGGACGAAGCGTATGAGAGGACGAGCGAAGGGCTCAAAGTTTAAGGCGAGGTACGTAGAGCGGAACAGGAGCACTGGATCGAAGTGGGTCCAGGTTCAAGGCAAGAATCGATGAGAATTAGAGGGGATGGGTAAGGTTGAGGAACGAAGTGTTTGGCGATGAAGATAGTCTTGAAATAATGTTAGATTCAACCCAAAGGGCGCACTCAAAGTGAATGGCTTTCTGAGGGAAGTGATAACTATTTCAAGACTAAGGAATACAAACAGGAACTGACTACTTATATACTACTATACATGAGGTAACCGTGAGGTATATGCATGGTATGACGTATTGTGACGTCATAGGTTCTGGAATGTTCTGGACTGTGATAGTGTGAAAGAAGAAAGAAGAAATGAGGTCATAACATTACCCCCTTTTCAAGGAGTGACGTCCGCGTCACTGGGAACCAACTCAAACATGTTTTCGGGATATTTTTGGTATTGTTTTTGGAATTCCAGAAAATCTGGATCAGAGAATAAAGAGGATGAAGGTTCAACAGATAAAGGGTCATTGAGGCATATGGGACAGACACAGGGGGCATCTGGGATGTTGGCTTGGTATTGAAGACGGAGTTTCTTCTTGGGTCGAGGTGTGGTGGGATGTGAATGATGGAAATCCCGAATGGCATCCGGCGCGTTGGATAGATTGGATTCCGTGATCCATTCATTTTCTTCTGATGGATATCCTTTCCAAAAGACTAGGTATTTGATTTTATTCTGTCGTTCTCTGGACGCCAAGATTTCTTCAATTTCCTGTTCTTCTACTCCGTTAATGATATCCGGTGGAGGGGGCAGAGTAATCTTTTGTGATGGAAATGCTCCCTTTGTGTATGGATGGAGTAAGCATTCATTGAAGACATTGTGGATGCTCCTCCACTTCAAGTCCAGCTTCAATCTATATGCTGCGTTTCCAACCTTTTCTATGACCTTGAAGGGACCATATCGTTTTGTGTCTAGCTTTTTTGATGGTCGATCAGAACGAATGTTCGTTCCTTCAAGTAACACGAGGTCTCCAGGTTGGTATTCGACACACGTGCGACTCTTTCTATCATAGAATCGTTTCATGTCATCTGCTGCGTGTCCCAACGACTCTTTTGCTAGTTTGAACGTTCCTTGCATCATTTCTACAAATTCCTTGGCAGATTCATTTTGGACAGTTTTGCGATGTTCTCCCCTAATGTTTGGTTGTTGTCCGAAATTAAGCATAAAGGGGGAGTATTCGCTAGTTGTCGTATTTTGGTTGTGTGCGAATTCTGCCAGTGCCAGCCATTCTACCCAGTCATTTTGGGGATGATTGGTGTATAGATGCAAGTATTGTTCTACCATGGCATTGTATCTTTCAGTTTGTCCGTCGGTCTGGGGATGATATGCTGTTGAGGGGTTTCCCTCGATCTTCAATAGTGTGTAAAGAGCATCCATGAATGACGAGACGAACTGAGGTCCTCTATCAGATATCACTTTTCGGGGAGTTCCGTGAAGTTTGAAGATATGATCACGAAATATGGTAGCTACTCCTCTAGTGGTGATTTCCGTGGAGATTGGGAACAATCGAATCATCTTGGAAAAGCGATTGACCACTGTTAGGATGGCGTTCTTTCCTTGTGATTCCGGTAATGGTCCGATGATATCGACGGATATGATTTCCCAAGGGTTTTGCAGGATTTCATTTGGTTGCAAGGGAGTTTTGGACGCTTTGCTAATGGACTTGTTCTTTTGACATTTGTCACATCCCGCAACATACTTTTCTATGTCTTTGTGCAGCGTGGACCAATAGTATTTTGCCAAGATTAAGTTTCGTGTTCGTTTTACTCCGGGATGGCCTGCGAGGGGGTGGTCGTGATTTTGTTGTATAACAGTCTCATGAAGTTTCTCATCTTTTGGTATGTACAAGAGATCTTTATGATACAGTATGCCATCCTTTTGTTTCCACTCTGAGTTTTCCATAGTCAACCCCTTGATCACATGCTTTTCCCTTTTGTGTTGCAATCCTTTTACCATTGACTCAACCATTTTCGGGACGACTGGGCGCTCAGCAGCCTCTAGATTGTTCGATTTCGATTGTTTTTGCGAGTCGAGGGAGCGCACAGCAGCTCCCTCGTTATTTGAGTATGGTGATGGCGCAAAGAGATGATTGGGGAGGAGGATTTTGGATTTGTTATCGTCCTCTACCCCCTTTTCAAAGTCTGACCTCCGGGACAGAGGATCGGCAGGATTAGTCTTTCCAGATTGATGGACGATGGTAAAGTGGTATTCCTGTAACAATTGTTGCTAGCATGCCTGTCGACGAGAGAGATCCTGGGGTCGCTTGAAATACAACAGATTCTGGTGATCCGTCAGTATTTCAAAGGGGTGTTTGGCGCCCAGCAGGTAATGGCGCCATTCTTGCAAGGCAAAAATGATTGCATCGACCTCCAAGTCCGCGGCGTGATAGTTTCGCTCCACTTCGGACAGGGATTTGGAGATGAAGGCGACAGGATGCCACCTATCATTTTGCTTTTGTGTCAACACTGCCCCTAATCCAATGCCTGAACCGTCAGTCTCCACTCGAAAGGGATCATCAGGTGTCGGCATGGCAAGGGCGGGTGCCGTTGTGATTGCTGTTTTCAACGATTCAAATGCCTGTTGACATTCATCTGTCCAGACGAAGTCTATTTTTTCTGATATTGCAGCATTTAAAGGTTTCGCTTTTTGGGTGAAATCTTTTACGAATTGTCGATAAAAGTTCAAGAAGCCTAGGAAGCTTCAAACTTGTTTTCTTGTTGTTGGAATGGGCCAAGAAGTGACTCCCTGCACTTTGGCACTGTCCATTTTAACCGTCTGGTGGCCTACGATTAAACCAAGGTATTTGGTTTCTGATTGTTCGAATTCACACTTGGTGTGTTTCAAGTACAATTTATTTTCTCGTAGTACTTGTAACACTTCGCTAACTACCTTTCGGTGTTGGTCAAGATCTGCGGTGAAGATCATGATATCATCCATGTAAATTACAACATGCCCTCGATTGATCAGATCTCGGAACAGTTGATTCATTATGGTTTGAAACGTTGCGGGAGAGTTCGTAAGTCCAAAGAACATTACTAAGGGTTCGAACAATTCGCGATTCGTTCTGAACGCTGCCTTCCATTCGTCTCCTTCTCGCATTCTAACGTTATTGTACCCCCATTGAATGTTGAGCTTCGTAAAGTATCTGGAGTTCTTTAGCTTGTCTATTAACTCCGAGATAAGGGGTAAGGGATATCGGTTCTTTATGGTTATGGCGTTAAGTTTTCTGTAGTCCTGTACTGGTCGTAGTTTTCCGTCTTTCTTCTTAATAAAGAAGAACGCCGATGTGAATGGAGATTTAGAAGGACGAATACGTCCACTTTTGAGATTTTCTTCGAGGAATGTGTCGAGTTCCTTTTGTTTGTCTGGAGATAAATTGTATGTTTTACAGTCGATGGTGTGATCTCCAGGTAACAATTCGATCGCATGATCCCACGGTCATTTTGGCGGTAATTCGTCAAAGTTTTCTTTAGCAAACACATCCTTGAATTCGTGATAATGTTCTGGTACTACGCTTTCAAAGGTTCGGTTTACTTTTTGTTTGCCAGCCTCGATTGCTAATTCGGTTGCCGTGGTTGCGTGTATGTAGGACTCTACGTCTATTCTGAAGAGTCGCTCTTCGTCCTCATATTGGTCTATGTCGTCTTCCTCATCTTCTACTGGACCGAGCTTGGGGAGATGATCATTTGAATGTTACGCTTGGACCGGGTAGGTACAGGCGTAGACTCGACTGATCGTGAGATCGCCCTAAGAGTTGTTCTTTAGGGGTTCGAGCGTTAAGACGGACGCCGGAGGTTCGAAGGTTTCAGAGGAGCGTCGACTCAATAGTACGACGAAGACTAAGAGAAGTCCAAGACAAGGAGCAATGACCTTGGTATATTCGAGGGGAGTATCGAGTAGGTCAAAGTTAGAGATACGATACAGGAAGTACAATGGTTTATATAGAAAAGGAGGAGCGCGCACGGACCAAGTAACGTCTGCCCTAATCAGAGGGACGCGTAAGCGTAGAATGGGAAAGAACATGATGGAATCGATGAGTAAAAGGAACTACGTAATCGGCGCGAGAGAACCGATCGGAGGAGATAGGAGTCCGAGGCAATGCGGGAATCGAAGCGATGAATACCCCTTCCGGTAGTAAAGGGGAACGGCGTGGGGATGTCAGGTAAAAAGGAAAGAAGTGAGAGCGAAGAGAAAAGAAGCAATCGTAACAGTCGGTCTAACAAGGAGCATGTCTTCATTTAGAGCGTGTTGCGTTCCTCCACTTCGCCCATGTGCAGTACAATCCTTGAACACATGCACGAGTGGGAGACGCCCTCTTTGGCGTCCAACTTGAATATCACCCGCTCACCATTCAACAAGGCAATGTTGAAGCCAACATGGCCCTCAGCAGGTGGTTCTTGTGTGGGGCCAAGGGGGCGTTTGACAAGGCCGAGGACCTCGCGTTACGTTTACCGAAGAGGGTTGGGGAGCGCCGAGTTTGCGATAGGGTGTTAAAAGAAAGTCGGCGTTGGCGGCCCAAAGGACATTGATGCGGTTCGAATGTGGTACCAGCTGGTGAGTCAAGCCGGGCGATGGCGACAAGGATGGGCTGATCCCAAACCCCGACACTACATAGGCTTCCGATCATGGGAACTCGGATGCGATCGAGCGCCTGGCGGCACTGTTCCGGTCATTCCCATAATCACTCTCGGGGTGAGAGTACCGCCCGATCACGGGGTCGAAACTCGTGCGTTGGCGCATGCAGGCAAAACGGCACTCGGAACACGAGACCGGTGAGGCGCCGAGACCATCGCTCGAGGACAGCTGACAGGTGGTCGATGTTACAGGAAGAACTCGACGGCGCGTCACCACGCACATGGATTAGGTGCTGGTGCTGGTGCTGGTGCTGGTAGGGGTGGGACGTCGATCCTCCCACCTGTCACAGAATAACAACATCCTCCCTCCACCGGCTGTGCATGCGACAAGCATGAGTCCACGGGTACCACTGGGCCCTCTACAAGCGCCACCGTCGTAGAGACAGTTTCCCAACCAACATCGATACACGCTGGTCGACCCCAGTGCCAACTCTGCTGGAAGCTCGCCGCCGCCTACTGGACGTCCGCCCGGTCAGCGTACGGTGAGCATCCCCTGGCTTGCGCTGCCGCCCGACATAGAAGGGGGGCTGGTAGGCAAGGACAAGGGGAATCACAGGCGCCGCCGCCGCAGCGTCCAGCTGTCAAGGTCCCGACGAGGTTTGCAGAGATGGGTATTCAGGATAACAAGCCTGAGGAAAAGGGGTGTGTGATCATGTGAATTTTCTTTTGCTTCTCGATTTGTTGGTACCGATTGTTATGATGGGTTGGTTTTCGTTTTATGATGGTGATGAATGCTGTTTGCCTTTTCATTCTTTACCATTTCACTGTGAAATGTTAGAGCACTGTTATCGTCATTTACGCGTGCTTATATCAGTAGTTGCCGTTGGGGTTAGTGCTGCTACAAGGCGAAGTGAACTCAAGACGAGATCGAGGTCCAGAAAATCAAAAGTTACAGTGGTATATACTACATGTCATCTCCTAACAACGAAAGAAGTACAACTCGAGATGATGTGACTATATATACAAGTAGCAACAACAATTCGAGCTATTTCCAACATGAAATCCAAGAGTCCCCATACATGAAATTCATACAGTCAAGTTGGTAAGGTTCATGTTCTGATATGACCAAAGAATGAATGGGAAGACAAAAACCATTCCTACCCCAAGGAGGGACCCAACAGAAGCAAGCACCATTAGAGAGCTCAATCCAGCCATCTGCCTGTTGGTACATTTTTTGTGCCATGAAGGAAGCAGGTTCTTGCAGCCTTGGAGTCAGCACTTTGATGAAAAGATCATCAGCATTGTGACCCAGGAATGGACTTGCCATACACTGACCAGTGGTTGGATCCCAAACCCTAATGGTTGTGTCCTCTGAGCCAGAGACAATATGACTGCCATCAGGTGAATAGGCAACAGGGCTGACTTCTTCTGTGTGACCCTGGAATGGACCTGCCATACACTGACCAGTGGTTGGATTCCAAACCCTAATGGTGTTGTCAAAAGAGCCAGAGACAATATGACTGCCATCAGGTGAATAGGCAACAGAGGTGACTGGTCTTGTGTGACCCTGGAATGGACCTGCCATACACTGACCAGTGGTTGGATTCCAAACCCTAATGGTGTTGTCCAAAGAGCCAGAGACAATATGACTGCCATCAGGTGAATAGGCAACAGAGGTGACTTTATTGTTGGAATTTATTATTCCGTATTTGGTAGTACTTGATTACCTAATCATAGCTACATCGCAGTTTACTTTCCTTTAGTCTTACTTCAGTGACATACTGAGTATTCTACAGGTATAGTTACATC
>JBBPRK010000754.1:0-18065 GCA_038093075.1 Boletus patriciae
AAATGTAACCTACAGGTGAAAAACAGGAGCGAAGTACCAAGTACATACGAGCGAAACAAAACAAGCAAAGCAACAAGCCTAGGAAGGCGAAACAAGCGAGAACACAGACTAGAACAAAACCCATCGCGTCCTCCTTACTTGGAGTTGGTAGTTCACCACGACAGGATCTTCCACCGCATGCAACCAGTAACAGCTTGCCCGTTGCTCGAGTCACGACTAGGCGCAAGCTGATCCTACGCACCAAAGTAAAGTTAGAAGAGGACAGTGATCACTGATACTTTCGAGGTGAAATCGGTTTCTCACCGACGGCGCCATCAGAATTAAGCTCCGCACATTCCGGTGCAGCACCGAGATCTGACTCTGTTGGCTCAGAGAGTGCCAGAGCGCAAAACGAAAAAAGTATGAGCAAGGGACGCGCGAAATGCATTATGTCTGTACAATAGAAGGATCGTGAGGCTTTACCATTGTACGTAGTGCGGAGGCACACCCACCAATTGGGGTGAAGGAAAGGACAAGAAGATCTACTGGAACGAAATAGTTTCCTCCTGACCATTTATATCTGTGCGAAGCCTTCGATAGGCGCTATCCTCGGGCGACTGAAGAAACCGATTGGTACCAGTGCCTCGGGGATGCCGTTTGGGGCATATCAGGTGTGCATTGGCCCCACACAGATATTTAAAAAAATGTGCTGCGCAACGCCGATTACCTCGGTAGGACCTAATTGTTGTGGAGTAGACCGCCGGAGAACTGGACAGACATCACGCTGAGAGCTATTTGGTTGATACGGTTAGGCAATCAATTTCCAACGAGACTTGGAAACTTCATCTAGATTAGTTCTTCTCCGTGGAATGCTCACCATGAGGGTGGCAGTCACTACGTAATTCAATCTTTTCATGGGCTTCCTGGGTTCCCGGGCGGTGGGCCTTATCTGATGGCACATGTGTGACCCGCTTCCCGGAGGACTACCGCCGATATTCAAAGGCCATTGCCATGATGAGAAGTGAACCCGTTTCATAATGCCGATGACGATGGCTCCGCCGCCACGGGAGCCTGTGATGTCGGGGTTCTGTTGGTATGCTTTACGCCTATATGCTTCGTCCCAAATGAATTTTACCTACAAAATTCTTGCCATCCTCAACATCCTCGTCACCACTTGGAGATGTGTCAATAGATGGACCTCAGAGGGGCAACAAGCAGCCAGTGAGTCACTTTACAAGATTAATTCGCTACGAACCATCGACTCACCCCATCACGCAAATCCTCAGAGCCCGCAAGATACAGCTATCGGGGCACCGATTACCCGTTTGAACTACCTTTCGACATCTCCAACGATCCAGTCGCCATAACTCTCCATGAGACAATCCATTTCCCGCTCAACGGCTCTGATCCCGTTGCTCAGATGGAGTGGAACAACCTCGTCACAGCCCCCAAAGAAGCCGGTCGTACCCGTCTCGGCCCAGACCATAGGTTGTTCACCGTGGTGTTCTGGCATCATTTCCACTGCCTGTGGTCGATCCAGAGGGCGTTAAACGACCGCAATGATACCTACGCCGGATACGATCATCTGCACCATTGTTTCAATTACCTACGACAAACACTGCTGTGTCAGGCGGCGGATACGCTTGAACTCGGAGACTTCATGGAGAGGGATTTCGAGAATGAGCGTGTTGGAGACACGTTAGTCTGCCGTGATTGGAAAAAAGTTTATGCTGGGTTGGATGAGAATTATCAGAATTGGACGGAGTGGGCAAAAGAGTGGAATTGAAGTTTGGAACGAGAATAGTGTACCGACGTGTAACACCATGTGACGGTACTACTAACCTTGGGTTCGCTAGAGTCGGAATCAGTGCACCGACTTTTAGCCAACATTTACCACTAGCCACGATGTGGCGCGTTCCTCTTCCCTTAGTCCAGCCAATGGAGATCCCTAATCGTATGAATCGTGCAAAAAGAATAGGGAAAGAGGCAAGGTGAAAGTGTAGAACATCATGTAATACCAGGGCTCATTTAATGATCGGCCATGGGTTCATGGTCCTGATACCAGGAATGAGGAACTGTCGAATCGAGTGGGGACAGAATTTGCCGGCATTTCACGTCGTGGGTAGTACCTTCATTCTAATGCTTGAATGAAGATGATGAGCGCTAAGCGCTCCCGTGAGAGACTTTTGGCTCCTGTCCCGACTCCCTTATATAGTAATCGAGTGTTCCCAAACGGATCTTGTCCATGATCACGATGAAGGTGCCCATTCGAATCCAACGCGCCCTCCTCCGTGGCCCTCTCCTCCGCACCCACTTCCACACAGCCCACGCCCTCCTCGCCGCCCGCAAAGTCCTACACACTTTCAAGCTCGCCGACATTGGGGAAGGCATCACCGAATGCGAAGTCATCAAGTGGTCCGTTGACATCTCTCTTCCCGTTCCGCACCCTCTCCTGACCTCGGCGCAGGTCCGTCAAGGAGCAGTCGCCCGTGCAGAGTTTCGACGCGCTGTGCGAAGTCCAGAGCGACAAGGCGAGCGTCGAGATTACCTCGCCGTTTGACGGCGTCGTGAAACAGCTCCTGGTGCAAGAAGGCGAGATTGCCAAAGTCGGGGCGGGACTGTGTCTCATCGAGGCCGAGCAGGACGACGAGCATGGACATGATCCGCGGGCAAACCCAGATATGTCGGCGACGCCTACACCTGAGGGGACGCAAGATCCGGCCGTGTCGGTGGAGGTGAGAGGTGAGGGAGAGGGAGATGCGGAAGTGAGCGTACCACGCACGGGAAACAAGCACCCGCTTGATCCGACGAATACTGTGTCGACGTCGTTTACGTCGTCGACATCGGACCATGCTCTCGCTACCCCCTCCGTGCGCCACTTTGCGCGTCAGCAGGGCGTTGAGATTTCTGCCCTCGCACCGGGTAGTGGGCGGGAGGGACGGATCGAGAAGAAGGACGTCGAGGCGTTCATTGCCAGGGGACGTGTCGCTCCTGGAGTGGAACCGGAACCGGCCGTTCGGGCAGAGGACAGGGATGTTGTGGTCGAGTTGGGCAGGACACGGTATGGAATGTGGAAGGCGATGACACAGGTGCGTCGTCAGGCGGTCGTTTCCCTGGCGTGGCTGACTATCCTATCCATGCTTCTCAGAGTCTCGAGATACCCAGATTCGGGTACGCGTTTTCGTGTGGGCTTCATGTGGACGAGCGATGAGATACTGACGTTTGGCACAGATACGCTACCTCGCTGGATCTCACACGCTTCCATGGTGTACTACCTTTATTGAATGCGAACATCCCAGCCCACTACCTACCGCCATCGTCGACCCCGACACGCCCGCGCACGTCACAGATGGTCAACCCATCAGCACTCTATCCAGCACCAGCTCCGCCATCCATTACAGACAGCGCTACATTTGCCAAACTGACATATCTCCCTTTCCTCCTCAAAACGCTCGCGAATGCCATGATGGAATGGCCTCTCTTCCGTTCGTCCATCACGCCAACCACGGACGCAAACGAGGTCAAGAAGCCAACACTCACCATTCGCCCCACGGCCGACGTCACCCTTGCGCTGTCCACCCCAACAGGGCTCTATACACCAACGATCGGCGCCGCACAGACGCTTTCGATCCACGGACTCGCCTCACGCGTGGCACACCTTGCATATCTGGGACGCCAAGTCCCGTGTGGACTGACGCCGCGCGAGATGCCACGACGGGGCGGGACTATCAGCGTAAGCAATGTCGGTGCGATCGGGAAAGGGGAGCACGCGAGCCCGGTGCTCGTCCCCGGGGGTGGGGTGGCCATCGTGGCGATTGGACGGGCGCGGTGGGTGTGGGATGTGAGTGAGGGGTTGTGGGATGCCACCGAGGGACGTGGGGAACGGCGGCTCAAGGTGGATGTGAGTTGGAGTGCGGATCACCGGGTCGTCGAGGGTGCTGAGCTGGCTGCGTTTGTGGAGACGTGGCGGGGGTGGGCAGAGAACCCGGAGAGGCTGATTGCGGAGGGGATATGAGCACACTGTACAGATAGTCATACATCGAATCAAGCGACCGTGTCGGCAAATACGGGTAGATCATCCAACATGCTTCTCCGTTGCTTCCTCAAATATGGCGTCACATGCATCGAGAGAGAACCATCGACGTCATCGATTTGAGCGCCTATATATAG
Source organism: Boletus patriciae (assembly GCA_038093075.1). Classification (NCBI taxonomy): domain Eukaryota; kingdom Fungi; phylum Basidiomycota; class Agaricomycetes; order Boletales; family Boletaceae; genus Boletus; species Boletus patriciae. The sequence continues at coordinate 4,150 of JBBPRK010000754.1, forward strand.
GGGCGGCCCATTGGCTCCTTTCTCGTCGCTTCTTTCCCTCCTGCCATGTTCTACTCCTTCGCCCCAATCTTTTTTAAAATGATTCAACTTGAAGGTGGGTTGGAACAGGTGGTAAGTCTATCGAACGACGCGGAATAACCTGTACGGATTGCTCTCGATGATATTTTACAGTGCAGTGTGCGTAGGGAAACAGGTAAGTGAACATACAAGCGATAGTACAGCGTGATATGCCAATGGCATTTCCATCCGTCCATTCATCCAACCACTCGACTCGGCTACGACATCCCCATGCAACCATCAAACCCCAATATCCCCCGCCCCTGGCGGTATTGGGACCATGGTGTTGACTTGCCGTTGAAATGCCCGCAGTGTCGCCATCTCTTTCCCCTCTACGGTACCGCCACGTATCCGCTCGTACGCCTTGTGTGTCAACTCCCTCGCCGCGAGGCTAGCCTGCGTATGGAACTGGACTTCGAACAGTAACCCCGTCGTTGGTTCCCGCCACCGCGCATTGATTCCCTTGTACTGGTCGCCTGTCCACCTGTTGCATAGTGCGACGAGGATCAGTCCCCGATCCCTGAGCCTTTCCATATCCCTCCGGACGCCTGTGGCATAGCCAGTCTCCTGGTATTGCAACGTGAACCGCACTGCGTCGTGTATCGCAGCCAGCCCCTCGGTGGGCGTGCAGCCCGGTACCAGCCGGAGCTGCTCAGCAACCTTGCGTTCAAGCTGGTTCGTGGTTTTGAAGCGTTGATCGAAGTTGACAAGCCTGCGCCCCTGTTCCTCGACCTCGATGCTGCGAAGAAGCGGAACGATAACCCTTTCCCCGATCTCGCGAACAAACATGTATGCCCGATCTACCTCCTTGCTTTGAGCAGCATCTAACCATGCGCTGTTCTCTCCCCATCTGGCGCTATCGTTGGATAGGCACGTTGATTGCGCAACCTCGAGGTGAGTGTCTTTGTGGTACACAGTGTCCACGAGGGAACGGTATGGAACGAGAAAGGTTGCTATGAATGTTGCGGCGATACGGGCAGCACTCTGCCGGTGAACCCGAGAACGACCATCCCTTACTTTATGCGGATGCATGGGGATCCTGTCGAGAAAGAAACTGCTTTCGCACTGTGCCTTTACGGATGCGACACCCAGAAGACTCACCAGCCAGAATGGGATCGACGGTGTGGAATGGGGTGGGGCTGGGGAAGCCAGGGGAACTTACGCCCTCGGGCTTATCACCCATGGGTGATGTGTGGCGCATGCCCCACCCACTTCCTTATAGTTATTCGGGTCCGTTTCGCTTACGAACCAAGACTTCAGGATCCGGTTCAAACGCATAGCCGATTCTTCATCCGAGCTCCTTGGACGTCCCGAGATCGCTTCAATGAACAGGCACATACGTGGTCTTCATGCCCCCCTGGTTTTTCGGAATACGTTGCGCACCCCGAAGGACACAAATTGTACGCAGTGCAAAACGAAGGTACGACGATTCACTATGCGAATGCAAAGTTCGAAGCAGGCTGCCGACGTGGCATGTCGACCGTCGGTCCTCGATCGTCGTGTTGCCTTAGCGTTTGAGGACTCCGGAATTGATGAATGACGACGCAATCGGCCGATCAACCTACTGGGTAAGCAGGTACCCGGATCCGGTTGCAGCCGAAGACTCAGTTACTGGAACAACGTGTTTGTCACTGGGTAAGTATCCTAAACTTGTGCAACACACAACTCAAATATGCTCTCGGGCACCCCTCTGGATTCCAAGTTTCGTTCTCGATGACCCCGAATTCATTGGACTAATAGGCGGAACGGAACTCATATCCTTCTTGGCTATGATCCCTTCCTGCCAGCGGCTGGGGTGGTACAACCCAAGCAGCCTCGACATCGCACAGCGTTTTGAACATTTGCAAGTTCGTTTCGAAATCGCCCTTGCATAGACTAATCACCCACCGCCTTGCTTGGTCTCGATGGTGAGGCTGGACTAAGATTCATCGTTGCACTTGAGTCTCTGGGACGGAGGGTTATGAAACAGCCTGAGGTCACTTGAGATACCTCACGCCGGTCGAGCGATCTAAGGAAATCGGTGTGACGTTACCACAGGTTTCGACTTGATCGAGGGTATCGATCCGTCATACTCGACAAGCCAGCTGTGGACTGTCGCTTTCCGTTGCTGCACATCACCCATACCCCACTGGCACTTTCCTTCATCCCGATAAGGGGATCATGATGCCACGGTTGCTCCAGCCGCCCCGTGCCATGCATAGCACGTTTGTCTGGTAGTTGCGTGATATTGATGTGGCTGACACAGGCACATTGATCAACGGACATATCACGCCGGCGCCCCTCATCATACCCGAAGCGCCTGGACCAAGCCCCGTACATAAGCATCCATCGAGTATCCTCCATGTACAACCCGACACCACCATGTCCATGACCATCGTCCGCGTGCCGCTCACCCTCGCTGCCGCCCTCGCCTTCCATGTTGCCATGTCGCCGCCGTCGACATCCGATTCAGACACACCTGGTGATAGACGCGCCATACGCGCCACTGCCCGCCTCATCGCCAGTATGCTCACAAAAGTTCGTCAGTCCACCCGTATCCACACCCACACCCATCCTCACGCTCTCCCCTTGAAACCCTAGGGCCTCTTCTGGGCCTCGGCACTCACAGACACGCTCGTCTTGCTCGCGCCGCACGTCCCCACCTCGCTCCTCACTCTTCCCCTCATCTCTATCCCGCCCGCGGGGACGCTTCTCTCCAGGATCACACCTCCGACACAATGGGGGTTGGGCCTGGGCCTACGCTCATCCCTCTACCTCCCTCTCCCCCCGTCCTTGCCGTTCGCGACCATCGCAGGAACGGCGCTCGTCCTCGCGGGCGCATTTCTGCGATACCACGCCTACAACGCCCTCGGTCAATTCTACGCCTGCCCCAACCGAGGTCCAGGCCCGTGCACACCCACACCGCGCGGCGCACGAGGCCACGCACGCGGGCATGCCCACGCGCTCATCACGACCGGACCGTACGCGTTCGTCCGGCACCCGGGGTACGCAGGACTCGTGTTGTGCACGACGGGTGTCGTCGTGCTCCAGCTCGACGCATTCATGGACAAGGTACGCTTGGGCTCGGGCCCAAGCGGGGTTCCGTGTTGGGGTGTAGGCGAGGGGGTGGGGGTGAGCGTTGGGATGCGCACGGTGGCACTCGCTTGCGCTATCCTCAGCACGGTAGGTGCCATACGGAGAATCCGAGACGAGGAGCGGGCGTTGAGGGTGAGGTTCAAGGGGGAGTGGGAAGCGTGGGCCGAGAGGGTCCGCTACAGACTCGTTCCGGGAGTGTATTGAGTGTGGTGTCATTGTACCCAGCGCCGTGCGATGTCAGAACGCAAATACAATATAAAAAAAGAAGTACGGTATAGTACGATGAAGAATACATCCCAAGGTCAGCCAACGGCACATAAAAATATCGACAATAAGTCAAGGGCGGGAAAAGCTGAGATCGAACGGGTATGGGCGTTCGCCAGGGATTTTACTTGCCGCGCGCTCTGTCGGCGCAGGTCCGCGAACAATATGGACCTTGTCCTCTGGCCCTCGGTTTCGTCCGACAATACTAGCAAAAATGTCAGTGCCCATTCACGTTTATGCGATCGCACGCGTTGAGACCGAGACCGAGACCGACACACCTTGCATATCGTCGCAGCACTGTGTGCACACTTACGACTGCAGTACTTGGAGTGTCGACCCGTCGGTTTGGCACGACAAAACTAGTGAGACAGAGAAAGAGAAAAGGTGAGGTGAGCACAGAAGTGGCAAAAGTGTCGGTATGACGAAGTGAACGGACGACCCTACCTCACACACCCCATGAGTCGAACCGCGACTGCCCGGCACGTGACGCTTGCCTGTGCTCGCGCGTCCCTGAGATCGATGATTCGAAGTCGAAGTCGATTTCGAAGCCGGGGTTGGCGCCGGGGTTGGGGTACCCCCGTCAGCCTCGTTCCCTGCCAGGAGCAACATCTGCCTTTGAGTATCACAACGCCAAACGGATCGCGAGACGCAAAGGAACGCACGAAGCTCGTCGCGCAAGCGCATAAGCGCCTTGCCCAACTCGTTGTTTCCCGTTCCGTCCGCGCCAATTCCCCAGAACCAGTCCCGTGGAGAATCCTTTATTGGATTTAAAATGGTTTCACCCTCCCTTGAGATTCTGCGTGCATGGGCGCGGAGGGTGACGACATGGACGCACCTCGACGAGTTCCGCATTCCCTGTATCAAGGAGCATTTGTTTCAAATGTTCATGTTGTGTAAACTTGAGTTGCAGCACCGTTCCCATCTACAAGCAGGGGCGGAAGGGGGGATCAGACGTGAGCGTCGAATAAGAAAAGGGTTTGGAATGGGAAATGGGGAACGGACACACCTTGGTGACACGGACCTGCGACCAGTCCGATCGCACGGCCGTCTTGTGTCGATGCGCCTCGTCAAAGGCGCGGGTCGGTTTCAGACCAGACGTTCGTATGCGCTCCGCGATCTGCGGATGACCGTCGAGGAACTGTCCACACCCCACCGTCACGTCAGCACTGTGTTGGCAACCCCATCCCCACAATGACATTTAATAACGCGAAACTCACCTTGAACGCCTGAAAGAGATGTTCACTCGTCGGATAGCGTCTCCCCTCGAACACCACCTCGTGGGGTGAGAAGTTCGTAAACTCGTAATACGGCTTGTGTTTATCGTAGAACAAAATCTTTGGACGCGCATGTGCGTGAGCCCAGCCTCCCGACGGAGTGATGACGATGTGGGTGTCACCGGCGTCCCAGCAACTAGTGCAAGCTGAAAAGAGTGACTGAACGAGACCCATGGCGTGGGGTGGGCGAGTTTTAGATAAACGACTCGGAGAAGCGGAACTTGGGGGAAGGTGGGGAAGTGTGCGGGCATACTGGGGCGTTCTTTCTCTTTTTTTTGTTCATGACGAGAAATGAGGTCGAGGCGTGGTGGACCCGGAGGCAAGGTTTCATATTGCTTCCGACGTTGACCCGTTTTGCATACATTACGTTCCGGGGTACCACAACTATCGTAAAGCTGGCAACTCAAATCCCCGTGTGAATGAACTGTATGTCACGGTGGTACCCATGCGATGACCGGTTCACCGCTCTGGCGCAGACTCTATTGTTCGGTGCTCAAGCATTCACCCATCACGGAGAAGTTGCACATACATCTTGTGCCAACCGCGACGCCACGCTGTCGCTTCGTGCCAATGACACGCTATATCCTGCAAACAACATACCTGCAGAACGTTTTCCTGCTTCTTCCGAGAGTTCTACGGCGCCGGTCACCATCTGGCATGCCAAGAGAAGGGCGAGTCCACCACGAGGGCGTGACAGACGGATGATGTCGGACAATCGCAAGCGGCGCTGACGTGCGAGGCGAAGTCCAATGTCTGTTGGATTGTCGGCAACTTCTACCCCATAGCTCGCGAAATGGACCCATTCCAGTTGTTCCATGTCGTCCAGGACTCCCCGTTCGATTTGCGAAGATGGATGTGTGTAGATGAGAGTCTCTGATCGATCGTCACTTTGATGTGCTCCATCTCTGAGTCAGCCCATCAGAGCCTAGGGTTTGGGACACTCAACGCAGAAATATAGGTCGATATGGATATGATGAAGTCAGAAGTTTTGCTTCCAGGTCCGGGAACATCGTAGTTCCCGGCCACGTGCATTGTAAGTACAAAGGAATGAGAGGGGTCCTCTGGGCACCAGAAAACACGCGTGAGTTGAGTCTAGTCACCGTGTATACAGTGAGTGATGAATTGACGAGAAATCAAAGTTTACTTGCGGAAAGAGCAAGCGCATGCTAGTAAAAGCGAAATCAGAACCTTGGTCCATAATTCAGATGGAATGTAGCTGAATCTCGTCCATCTTGTGCTACGGGTCTGGCAGCCCTAATCAATGTGATCAGCGGGCAGTGCGTCATATGATATTTCTCACATATGTTCCGACTATCATGCTGGTCTAGGAATGCACGTCGTGCATCACGCGACAAGCTGGAAACCGGAAACCGCGAACTTACAGTCTACGCCCCTGAGCGACAACGACAGTACATTGAGATGTAAGTTATGTGAAGTTTGAAACTCGATTAAAGGCTGCGCTTGTCGGGGCGATAAGCCATCTGTAACAAAACCCATCGAGCTCATTCTGAGTCGACATAGTGGCCAAAGCAATTCATTGTCACTGGGTTCATGCCGTGCACTCCTCCAGCCTTACTATCAACCTGTCCCCCCAGCGCCGGCGCCGTTCGGCACTAGATCTGGTTATCATGACCCTACCTTTTCAAGCACCATCAATGCGGCGTGGGCATTTTACATCCAATCCTCACCGAACACCATCATCTTTGGTACCGTGAGAGGTCTGACTCATCCTGATACTCGTCTCTGTGATTCACACTGTATCAGGTGCTGGCTTTTACAGCTTCTTTCAGGTATGTCACACCCTCTCATTTGCATGGCGAAATGGAAATCACATCGTTTTCACATCCCAGAATTACGACCAAGCTTGCCTCGCTCCATCGAACTGTCAACAGCAGATCTTCAACATCGACTCTACATCGGCCCCAACTGTCACTGTATATGGCCTGTCCACCATTGGCACGACATACCAGCTTAGCGTAGATCACGATGGCGTTATCAATGCGAGCAGCAACCTGGATGGGTTCCAGGAAACACTGACCACTTGGCATTATTGAACACGAGGGTTTACTTATCTCTAACGAGGCCAGAAATGTGGAATTTCAGACTTCATGCCCCCCGAGCTACAGGAGTTGGGTTATCGCGACTGCACTGTGGGGATATTTAATCGACCTTGTTTGTGTATCCGCTGTGGAAAAACCCTTCCCATGGATCGGCGAAGTGTCAGATAGTTCGACTACGGAACCCATGTTGGAGCGACTGAGTCAGGCGTGTGAACTCGGAGTGGAACATTCGTGAATTTCTGTACGCCGCGGTGCTTGCTGGAGTATCGCGACGGACTGAGTGATGCGACGGCGTCTGTTTTCAATATATATACTTCCGACGACCAGGGCCGTGCATGACTATAGGGACCTTTAACGCTGCAATTGATGTCACTCACTGGTGAGAAGTTACATATCATGACGTACCCGATGCAGGTATCATGAACGTATCAAACTCGACATACGAGCTCTCACAAGGATGGGATCATATTCTTGGGTTAATAGTTCTCTGAAAAGCGATGCCGGGCATCAACCAGGGCAAGAAGATGCCGGTGGGATTTCTTGATGAAATATTCAGAGGCAATGGCTCGCATGTTGATTATTGTCAACGAAAAAGATGAAAAGTGAGATCACTGGAGTCTACTAAGAAGTCAATTCCGAGGCGGTTGCATGTCAATGGTGCAGCAGTGTCGGGTAATCGGAGGTGCAACTGTGGCGGGAATGTCTTGCCTTGGCTCAGGCTGCCCGGTAGCGAAGGGAAGCCGCGATAGAGGACAAGACGCCTTTTGGCTATAGTAATTGAAAGCGGGTGACGCAAAGCGTTGTTTATACATGTTAAGATCCAAGGGTATTGACAAGCAAGGCCAAACAAACATGACTGGAGTTGACTCTGCCATTTACGAGTCGACGTTCCTGAATTGTTGTTGAGATCTGTTTATAGCACAACGATTTCTCGAGTCATGTCCGCATGAGCCACTGAGGTCCAAGAGGACCCTCAGATATCTCAAGCAACGCGCAGCTTCTCTGCTTGTCTCCATCGCGGCAACAATGGAAACAACCGAAGAATTGCAACAACTCGAAATAACTGCACTTAAATCTATCTATGATCAAGATTTCTTTGAACCCCCCCCTCCCAAGGCATGGAAGGTGCGTTCATGTCGCGTCTCGATCGGACAAGTTTTGATTGTTCCCAAGGCTGCCGCTAGGCTGCCCGAATTCATCATCAAAGTCGTTCATCCAGATCCATTGCATGCACACAAGGTTTACTTTCACCTTCATACCAAGTAGTCTCTGTCTTCATCCATCTCCCAGCATCGTTGCTGACCCGCAAGCAGATTCCCGAAAACATACCCCACTCTCGCCACTCCGATATTCACGGTCCAGAGACCCATTCGCGGTCTTAATCATGATGTCGAAGTGGCACTATCCAAGGTTATCCAAGCGGAAGCTCAGAAGTTGCGAGGGTCGGAGATGGTCTTCCAGGTTCGTAGCTCCGATATGTGCCGATTTGTTTGAGACGAACACGCAGAGCCTACCCCTAGATCATCACGATGGCTCAAGAATGGATAGCTGACCGTGTTCAACCCCCAAGCGAGGCATCAGGTTCGCTTGCCACGGAAATGACAAAACGTGCGACTCGAGAAGAGCGTGTAAGCTTATGTTTTATGTCTATTGATTGCAAATGGTTCTAAAAATGTTGCATTAGGAACGACGAGAAAGAGAGGAGGCAGAGGCAGAGCGTCAATCTGAGCTTGCAGCGCGGGTCGCCGAGCAACTTCAGGAACAACTCCAAGCTGATGCACAGAAACATCTTATTGCGAAAGAAATGCAATATAAAGCAGCTCGGCGAAGAGCCCAGTCTGATGCCACCGAAGTACCGTCCGTTGGTGACACATTGACGGAATCATTCCCCATCGAGGTAGAGTTCAGGGGCATACGCTTTAGTGCCGTGAAGATGTTCCATCCTCGCAAAGGTTTGTTCATCCTTTTGGTCTATTTTCATGTTCAAACAGCATTATAGAGTGCCTGGGTGTGACATACCTCGCCGATCCTTTGTGTAATGACGTCCATGCCACACTTCCTCTTGAAGTCCACACGATTGAGTTCAACTCCGAATACTACGCTAGTTCCCAAGGTAGCCACGTATACCCTTCTCCCTGTATATTATAATTGACCAATGGATATGCATCCAGGAAAAAAGAAACTTGCACAACTCGAGGCTGAGATCCAACATCTCATGAAAGTGCACCATCCGAACTTGTTAAGCATCCTTGCTGTCAAACTTTCATTTCATCACCTTGGTCGTCCTCAGTTGACGATCTTGTCTGAACAACGACCTGCTCTTACATTGCAAGACGTTTTAGAGGATTGTGACAGCCTGCGGGAAGACAGAGCTTCTGTGAGATGTGCCGCACTTCTGCCCTACATGATAGACTCACCAATACTTCACGCATAGGATTACCTTGCGCAGATATTGTCCGCGTTGAATGCTGTACACTCTAGCGATCTCGTCCACCGAGGTATGTCCTTTGTCCCAGAATCATTTCGTCAACCTGTAACGAGTCTCTTTAATAGGCCTTGATACTACGTGTATCTTCCTTGCAACCCGCGAGAACAAAAGTCATTCCAAGCTTGTCAAGGTGGGGAAAGTGGGTTATCATGCCCGATTGAAAGATCTACACAGGTCAAACCCTTTTTCTTCGGGCTTAGCGATCATCAGCGACGAGCAATCCATTCCGGACGCTTGGTACGAATTGGTCAACTGTTGTCGCGGGTCCACTTATCCATTCCACCTTAGGCTATCAAAGGAAGTCCTTGACTCACCATTGTCATACACCAGGGGCCGCGATATCCATAGCGTCGGAGTAGTATTCCTGCAGATGCTTCATGGGCAAGGAGTGATATACAAGTTCAATGACCCGCGCGAAGCTCTCCAAGCTGGTATGGGTATTCTCGTTAACCGATTCAGCTCAAGTAATGAACCACCTGCAGCATCTATATCACCTACTTTACAGGTCACCGGGTTGAACATGCTCTCTTCCAGCAAAAGGTCTCAAGTCTCCTGTCTGAGCCTTCTTGCAGATCTCGCATCGATGTCTCTTACTATCCCGACACGTACCAATACGCCATCGATTCCAGTACCGGGTCCGGGGGCACTGACAGGAAATGGGAATCGTTATGGGACTTCACCAGATAAAGACTATTTCCGTGTTCCTCCCAGTACAAGACAAGCAAGTCGATGGAAGGAAGATTGGGAAGAGCTGGAGTTACTGGTACGAAACCGACCTCCTGTGTAGTAAGTGGATTCTAACGATCTGTAGGGGAGAGGCGCGTTCGGATCAGTTGTGAAGGCACGCAATAGGATCGACTCTCGCATATACGCTGGTTCGTGATAGCATCCCCTACACCTCGTCAGACGCTCATCGACGTTTACAGTGAAGAAGATCCGCCTTCGCACTGATCAGAGTGACACTAAAATCTTCCGCGAGGTAAATGCATTAAGCAGGCTTTCTCACCGCTTCATTGTGCGGTATTATACAACATGGGTTGAGACAGTCGAAGTTGTCACCTCTCGCCCATCATCTAGGTCTGACACTGCTTCTGACTCGGGCACAGAAAGCAATATGACTTCTGTCCCTCACTCCTTCGAACGACGCGAGAAATCGGACCCATTCAGCATCGATTTGAACGACTTGGACGATTATGGAAGTTCTGGGAGCAGGTCATCATTCCCGAGCATCCACTTCACCAGATCTGATGTGAGCGACGAGAAAGATGAAGACGAGGATGATAGCGATGATGGGTTTGCGGACCTCTTCGCGTCAGAATATGGAGAGGACGTGGATGTGAAGCTACCACCGGTCTTGCCGAGGACATTATACATCCAGATGGTACGTACCTTGGCTTCCGGAGTTGACCACTGAATCACATCATATTTGTATCCAGGAGTTCGTAGAACGCCAGACTTTAAAAGAAGCGAGTATGATACGTCCCTTGTATTGTCATGTCGGTTGATCTCTTTTTCCAGAGGGTGGCCGAGGGTTTATCGGAAGAGGAAGCCTGGCGACTATTCAATCAAATTCTGGAGGCATTGGTGCACATGGGCAGCATGGGAATAGTCGGTCGCTTCGTGCTATGTATAGTGTCCACTATTGATCCCCACTCACTCAGCTGCACAGAGATATCAAATTGACCAATATCTTCATCGGTAAGTTTCCGTTTCAACTCTCCAGAACTAACTAGTTGCTCAATCGTTATACAGATGGAAACGGCGACTGCAAAGGTGATTGATCAACGGATGGATGAATCAGTGTTGACTCATCCCCTCTGCTTGAAAGTCGGAGACTTTGGTTTAGCTACTTCGAGCCTTGCGGCTGTCGACCCTTCGGACTTATCCCCACAAGTAACTCAGTCGGACTCAGACCTCACTTTAGGCAAGCTCGACATTGTTTGTGGCCACAGCCCCCGCGATCTAACCCCAATCCAGAGGTAGGAACGAAACTGTACATCGCCCCAGAGGTTTCATCACGGAGGAAGGGGCCCAGGAATCATAACAAGGCCGACATATATAGTCTGGGGGTGAGTTTGGATTCCAGCGGTGCCATCAGTCTTGATCACCAAATTGCACCAGATAGTATTTTTTGAGATGAATTACCCATTCTCTACGGGAGCTGAGCGCATTGCCGTCATCGAAGATCTACGGAAGCCTGAAGTTTACTTTCCTCGCGACTGGGAAACACACCGCACGAGACAGAAAGACAGTAGGTGGTTTTCGAGGAAGTAGCGGTATTCGTCTCACGTTGGTTTAGTTATCTCGTGGCTCCTTCGCCATGATTCTGCAAAGCGGCCAAGTGCCCTGGAGCTCTCGCAAAGCTCGCTGTTGCCGCCTAGGGTAGAAGATGAATACTTTAAGGAGGCTTTAAGGATGATATGTGAGTTCTGTGACTGACTTGATTTCTATTCCTTAGAATCTCTCTCTTCTCCCAGCCGCACCAGATTCGACACACTACCAGACTCTACTCTCAGTACTCTTCAAACGACCAGCGAGCCAAGCTAGTCAAACGAGGAATCTTCTTTATGATCTCGCAGCCGATATTCCCGAACATGCTAACTTGAATACTATCGTCGAAGACAGAATAAAAGCCATTTTTCGCCTTCACGGAGCCGTTGATGTGGAACCACCTCTATTGGCCCCTTCCACGAATCCGGAAGAGAACGCACCACGGCCTACGTTCATCGACAGGCACGGGGATGTCGTCTTCCTACCTAATCAAGCGTTGATACCTTTCGCGAGGCTGGCTGCGAGGAATGGTGTGAAACGGATCAAACGTTTTCATATCATGAACACCTATCGCCCCAAGTAGTTCTATTTCATATCTCTACCAAACCTCCTTGTTGACTCATCGATTCCACAGCGCCATTCCCGGACACCCCAAAATAGTGAAAGCGGCTGTTCTGGATATCGTCACCCCAGACATAAGAAATGGCATGATCGCAGCCGGAGCAGAGCTAATACTGCTTCTCAGCGATTGTCTTCGTAGTTTCCCCAACCTTGCCCAAAGTTATGAGATACATATCTCCCATTCCAGAAGTGGGTGGACCTTCTGATTTCCTATTCATTGCTCTAGCTTTGTTCCAGTTGTCGAACTAGCCCTCAGCCGAGTCCCAGACGACCTACGACCATCAGTCATGGATATCATGAATCAGTCTAAATCTTCTTCTTCCCAGAAGCGAGCGGCTCTGCTGAAGAAAGGACTCCTACGGAGCACCGCTGACGAGTTGGAGGTTTTCGCAGAAATTGACGAAGACATCGAAGGACTGTTGTTGAAACTTGAGAGAATTTCACCCTCTTTACTCACCATCATGAGGCCCGCTGTAGAGGAAATCAAGCAGAGTATTCAATTCGCCACATCTGCAGGCTTCAATGGTCCGATATACTTCCGTCCTCTGATGTGGGCCACACACCATGCGCATTTCAATGATGGATTTCGACTGGAAGTTGTACGGCGCACGAGACGTCAGGACGTCCTTGCAGCCGCTGGTCGGTTCGTATTTTCATCTTTTGATGTACTTCCAGACGACTTACGGACCTGTACAGGTACGACAAGTTGATCGCTCAGTACTCTGCTGCCAAACCCAAGAGTGACCCAATATGTGCATTCGCCGTTCAAATAGCCTTTGACAAGATCACCGTTGCTCTCGCGGCATTCCAAAGCACGTCGGTGAAGGCTCTCATAAAGGAACAGCGATCCTTCGGCTTCTGGAGTCCTCGCCGGTGTGATGTGTATGTCATGTCATATCAGCCTGGGTACCTTCAAGATAGGCTCGAGGTTGCAGCGCTACTCTGGCAGAATAACATCAGTGCTGATATCATGTACGACGCGACGCTGGCCGAAGCAGAGAACGAAAGTCATGTTGACCTCTGCGCTCGTGAAGGAATTCTGTAAGCTGTCGATTTGCTTGTGATGTGTCGGCGACTAGAAGGATCTACTCAGATTCGCACTGTACCCGAGATCGCGCACGCCTCGTCGCGAGCAAGTGGCGTTCAAGGTCAAGAGCATTCTCAGAGGGACGGAGTATGAAAGTGAGAAATTTTAGACTTTCAGTCTTGCGTTTATGCTGAGATGGACATCTAGTCTCTCGACAAGACCTCGTGAGTTGGTTGCATCAGCAGATCGCTGAGCAGAAGCGTATCGATTCCTCCACGTCGGGAACGATTGGGTATCCCAGCGCTATTCCAGCCAGTGTCAGCGGTAAAGATACGTCGGGAGGCGGCGATGTTCAACTCCTACTTCCTGTGGACACGAAGAAGCAGCGAAAGCAGGTGAAACAGATCTTGCTCGATAAAGGTATGCGCATGATCTGCATGCGTCGGATATGTCCCGCCTGATCATCTCCACGACAGCTTATGAACGCGGTGCGCACCTCAAGGCCGCGATAACCAACGGTGTACCGATGCTCGCGATCGACGTGCCGAGCGCGGTATTTGACACGCTGGTCAGAAGCTCGAACTGGATTCACGACGAAGACGTATGGAAGACGATCGTGGCGTCCATGCCGGCGCTGCAAACGGCGTACGCGCTTCAACTGCGCGAAGCGGTAGCCAAGAGGAAGGCCGAAGGACATCCATTTATCTTATTGTATGCTACTCGAGAGGAACGGATCCAGGTACTCAGTTTATCGCACGGCTTATCCTAGGCGCATTATT
>JBBPRK010000755.1:0-18053 GCA_038093075.1 Boletus patriciae
AGACGTGATGTAATCTCTACCACCCATAAAATGATGAGGGAGAAGGTCAGGTTCGGTGAGATGCGACGTGAGGCTTGCGTTATGAATCCTTAGAGATTCCCATTGAGGGTCTGCGGCCTGAGAGGACGGAGTCAGACAGGTGGCAAAGAACGAAGGTAGACAAGATACCTCGGGCGCATTGTGTCTGAAAGGCACGGCACTGTTGTGCGCCTTCTGGTAACGATCGAAGACTAACCAGATACCGAAGGCTGAAAACACAGTCAAAAGGTACAGGACCTCAAGTACACTAGCCCTTGGATCGTTTTCGAGCCACAAGTTAAGCGTGCGCAGTGGATGAAAGATAGCGTAGAGAAATGAAGGCATAGCTGTTGCTCGCGCACTCAGCGCGGATGGTGAAATCAAGCGGCTGAGGGACAACTTGAACTTGAACTGAACGCAACGCGTCGATACAAAAATGGCTGACGCGATCACGTGACCATTGCGATCTCAGGAGTCAGAACATTGCGAGCGAGAGCTAGTTCTTTAATTATAGAGAAGTATGCGCTCTCTTTGCTAACCATCAAGGACAATATACAACATGACATCTCGTACTGATCTTAAGCTCATAGAGATGGACAGCCGATCACCAACGGGAGAGCGAAGGATGTCGCGAGATGGGTTAACGACTACAGAAAAATTTCAGTTATTACTTATCATTCTGACCGCGCAGGTTTGACCCACCTCAACTTCAGGAGTCGTCCTTCTTTGTTCTAGGATGACCCAAATGTGTTTCGCGAATGTGACGACTGAAATTCTTCCCGCTAACACATTTGTGACACCCCTTGAACAAGCAGTTGACCTCCTCTATTCCCTTGACACCATGGGCGTCCCTAAAATGTGCGGAGACGGAGCTGCACGAAATCCCGGCATCACAAGTCTTTAGGGTAGTCATATTGACCCATCGGCAAGGCGCCGTCGCTCTGCATGAATGTACTATCTGCGGTTGGCGCTCATTCGTCTGTAAGTGTTTCAGAAACCAAATACACAGAAAAGCTTGTTTAAAAACACACCGAACGAATTGGCACGCCGTTGGCATACGAGGAGTCTAGTGCATGGCATAATTCACTTCGGTATGGGGCCATGATTGAGAGGGGATTCCAATGATGCAGACTACCAAGCACAAGTTCTACCTCCGTTCAGGCATCTTATACGCCGACAGGCATTCCAAAGCCCCGGGCATGGCTGTTGGACGGCGGGGCGGGGAGGACGGAGAAACACGCGAACGTGGAGGTAAGTTTGGAGAGCGGGTTGGCGAGTCCATTCGTTCAACTCCAACTCCAACGATAAGATAATGGAGGCTGGGAGCCCCGGTAGCCCGGGAGCGAACCCCGGGGAGAGATAAACGTTATCACTTTGATGAGCCCGCTAAACGAAAGTAACGTTTGTGCCACGCCGCCGGCTTTGATTAGAAATGGATGTTTTGCATGGCATTGCGGCTCCTTCAAGAGAGCCACGTGTCAATGGAGAGCGGGTGGAAACAACCATCGGACAACGAGGCAGATACCCGGCCATTTTCAGCTGCGCAAGGGCTCCAGGGCAAGGAAGGAGAGGATTGAGAGAGCCGTTGAGCGATGGATGTCTTAGCGAAACATCTCCAGGGGTGTAGGGGGCCGGTGCAGCACTGGTTATAAATTTTCAGGGAGCGCCGGGACCAATAAACACAGTGAGAATTCGGAGGTGGGATCATGGTTCACCGCAAATGATGATAGAGAGCTAGGGTGGTACAAAGTGGAAAAGCTGAAGGACACCCTACTGTTCTCCATGCGGAAGCTTTTCCTTAATTTGACCTTACCCGGATGACGGATATGGCTAAAAAAAAAGTAGACTTCAACGCGTCAAAACGTCATGGGGTTCTTATTCACAGACCAGCATGAAGACAAGCCGCCCGTATATCCTAGCGCGTTTCCAACGGCCCGGCTGTAGATGGCGTCTTGAAGCAGAAATCTGTATCCCAAGCCGTCAAGCTGATTTCCGAACGCCAGTGGGTGTCCGGATCGTCGACCAGCCTAGAGAACCGAACAGAAGGCTGTAATGCACGCACCGGGAAGAGTGGGGGAAAGTCGCATCGAAAACTCGATAAGTTGTACGTTGCTTCACCATTTGGCGACACTCCCATTTCGGAGATTATCATGCATTGTAACCAGAGCTCGGCTGCCCTCGAGAAATCGGAGACATTGCAAGAATCGAAGGTGCGTCCCGCCCATCCACGAGCTTCGAAAAACACGGGGGAAAGACATACAGCCAGCTTGGATGCGAGGTGCTCTCGTCCTTCCACGAGACAAGCATGCGATGGTCACGCAAGGCGGAGACCGAGGCGGGCGGATCTGGTTGATTCAAATTATCGCCTGTCCGCCAAAGAGACTCAGATTGCGTATATCGCCAGATTGAAACCAGGATTATTTCGTTGAGAGTTTTATCGGTTCATCATTTGCAATCTACGTGCCTTTACATCGTAGATCTGATCATCAGTGCTCATCAGTTTCATTCGAAGGCGAGAAGTTCGCCCGCAACTCACTTTCTGGAGTTTCAAGTAGAATCCTGGCCAAAAACTGTCGCAAACGGCCGCCAAACGCAATCACAATGACACTTCCGAGTCAGCACATTCGCAGTAGGAAGACACTGCTTATCGAGCACCAGGTATGCTAGCGTCGTGCCAGTAATCGCAACGGACACTCATTTTAGAGCAGACACCCCATCCACCCATTTGAACTCGGTCCAGTGTCCACGAGACCTTGAGTGAATGGCGGAATATCAGGTGTTAGCTGCGCGAACGGACTGCTGAGTCCGCGATTGATGCTTACCAATGAGGTTGGCCGCAAGTCGTATGCCTTCCCAGACACTGCGAGCATTCATGGGAACAAGGTAGCCTTATCTATTTGCCCGTGATATCGGATGTCTCTATTGGTACCGTCCCCAAGCCCCGATTTTCTTCCGCCGCTCTGCATTGTGTTGCAGAAAATGAATTGGACTTGATAGGTTCTGGTCATTCCTCGTCTGCTCCGATTGTTTAACACGAAAGCAAGCCACTCTGCTGACGTGGTTCAACAGGGTGATTGGATGGTCGCTCGACGAAGACGAACCACGTCGAAACGAGAATGCCTGCCGTGTTTCTTAGTCAGAAACGGAGGAGTCGAACGCCGTGTTCTGGGACTGTGCTGGTGCGGATTCAGAGCATTGTGGACTGAAGATGTTTGTCTCCGAATCGGACCCGCGAAGACCCCGAGCTAACAACATGCATTGTTTGGTCAAAAACGCGAAGACGTGTCTCTTTGGTCAAAAAACGCGAAAAGGACAGTCCTCGCACCCCTTACTTGTCGAGTTTTGAGTTGAGTACCGCGGCCAAACCGCGGCAGAGTCGGAGTCGAACCGTTGTGTCCATTTACCTTGAAGAACTTGGCATATGATCCACCTTCGGACTTGATATGGGCATTATGTAACGCCACAGCTGGACGGTCGGCGAATCAGTGAATGCTGAGTACTTGAATTGATCATCCCCGCAGAGGTACTGAATCCGAGTACCCGTACGGTGCACAAATCACACCCTCAACACAGTAATAGCTTGTCATTTGACCTAGGTGCTGCTGACAAGCCTGAGTGCTGGCTATTACTATTTCTCCATTCGTGGAGTGTGTGCTCTGCTATTAACAGTTCTGTGAAAGCGGCCACTTCTCTGATCAAGTCATTGTGGCCTTTGGCCATCAATTGAGCATTGCCTATGAGCATAACAGTTGTGCATAATGGCATGGTACGGTTACAGAGATCATATGTTATCCATGTGAAGATGAACTATGTATGGAACGAGTTAGGGTGTACACCTATGGTAATAATATCAGGACGGGTGTCCCCTGTACCTGACGTGGCCAAAATGACACTCTTTAGCGTGACGCGGAAAATTCTTGCGTACACCCTCCAGATAACACCCATCCCATCTGCAGACGACTAGTTCCGTTTCACGTATGTGCTTGATGCCATGACATTTGAAATGTTCCGAAACATCCTTGCAAGAAACCACGGCACCGCAAAGCCTAGAGGTAACTTGATCTCGCCACCGACAAAACTTGAATGCCGCCGGGCATGACGATTGGGCACTCTCAGGTTGATTTGGGGGAGGCGACGAGGCTAACTGCACTTCTGGGGTCTGTATCACCTGTCACACATGTTCAATCGGTACGGTGGTAAAGTGAGAAGGTATTTTACTTACATCCACGAGTTCTGCATCGGAACGATGGTAATAATTGGCCTGTGGAACGCTTCAAGACCAAATAAACAACGAAAGGATCCTAAAACATACAGAAGGAATGTGTATGACAGCCACGGCGGGACCTTCAGTCCCGTACATTGAGCTTGGAGCGGGGAGCGGTCCACTTGTCTGTCACAAATGTTCAATAAACGATGATGTTGCGTGAAAGCATCTGCCTACCATCTCAGGCTCTGTACCGGGACTATGGCCTTCCGTAGTGAGACTACTCTGCGTAGAGTCGTGGTTAACCTGCGAAATGCTTCAGAGCCTGAACGCAGGAAAAGAAACCTTAAACACACAGAAGAAACCGGTGTGGCAGCTATGTCAGGACACTCCCAGCCCAAGAAATAACACGGACACTGATATGGAACGGACATGTGTTGAGACTGATCACGATGCTAGGAGGAATTATGAAGTAGAAGTCCCAGTATCTGTGGCACGATTCAATGGATATTTGTACCCTCTCGGCCCTCCAACATATCCAAGTACCATTATGGCCGTTGGAGGGCGGAAGGGTACACGAGGGCGGAGACTGGTTGGAGGGGTTCGATTGTTTGGCTCCTGGAGCGGGTGTAAACTTTGTTATCACCCGCCATTCGGGTACCTCTAAAGGAAATAAAGTTAATGATATTCATGCTGCCAAAGCCTTGACTACTCTCCTGCACGGTGATGATCGCACGGCTGGGAGGGCCGGGGACACCTCCATCACGACATGACCATCTGACAACTTGGTTGCTCACCTGACCACTCCAGTGAGGGCAGGAAAGACCCGACAAAACCGCCAAGAACCG
This sequence comes from Boletus patriciae, assembly GCA_038093075.1. Classification (NCBI taxonomy): domain Eukaryota; kingdom Fungi; phylum Basidiomycota; class Agaricomycetes; order Boletales; family Boletaceae; genus Boletus; species Boletus patriciae. Next base: position 5,071 of record JBBPRK010000755.1, read on the forward strand.
GCAGGCAGACATCTCCATTGCTGCCAGGGGGCCGCGGTAGGGAGCCAGGGGAGATTTGACTAATGTTTGATTTTTTTTTCTCACTGGAGCGCTTGCGTCAGCTGGTATGGTCGGAATTTCGGAGGGCCGAAGTGCGTTGAACCTAGCTTTCTTTCCATGGAGCGCGGGTGCGCAACGTGAAAAGGCAGGACGTCGCCGTCTTCTCCAGATGTTTGGCCGCTCTGAGTCAGTGCCTGGTACCCAAAATTAGTCATAGGGGAAACCCCCATTTTAGCATAGCTCGCAGAATGCTCATTGACGCCGACTGTCTTCATCTGTTCTCCTTCCAGCGCGCTTTCGCAGATGCACTGCAGTCTGCCCATGGTTCATATAGCAGCTTTATTTGCATTGATCGCGTTGGTTTTCTGCTGCAACCTCTTGTGCAGTCCCACACGACCCCGAACATCGTTCACAGTATAGTTTCAGGGATGGGGCCCTTAATTACCTGCTAGGTTTCCGATGGGATGACTGCAAATGGCTTCGGAAAGCAGAACAGCGGTCGGAAGGGAGCCAATTCCCCGCAAATACGGCTGGATCAAGACGACCGGCTCTAGCAAAATGAGGAGTCAGTAGGATTCTGTCAAATGCAAATGGATTTACGGTGGGTCATGGACATCGAGATCGTCGACCAGTTCCTAGAACCAGACAGAGCGCTGTAACCCACGTACCGGGGGGAAGTGGGGGGAAGGCCGCATCGAAAGCGCGATAAGTTGTACGTTTCTCCAACGTTTCTCCACCGTCAGATGGTAGCCCAGATCGGAGATTCTTATACATTGTAACCAGAGCACGGCTTCCCTCGAGAAATCGGAGACATCGCAAAAATCGAATCTACGTCCTGCCCATCTACGAGCATCGAAAAACACGCGGAGGAGACGCACAGCCAGCTTGAACGCGAGGGGCGCTCATCCCTCCACCAGACAAACATGTGATGGCAACGCAAGGCGGAGACCGAGGGAGAGGGAATCGGAATCTGGTCAGTTCGTGGATTACAATCCACGTGCTCTACGCCGCAGGTCTAATCGTCAGTGGTTAACAATGCTCGTTCGAACGCGAGAATTCGCGTGTATTAGTACTCACCCGGCCGAAACCATCCCGAACGGCCGCAAAACCCAATCACAATGACATTTCAACACAGTCGCAGTAGGAAGACACTGCTTATCAGGTACCAGGTACGCTAGCGTCGTGCCAGCTGTTGTAACCGACACTCATTTTAGAGCAGACATCCACACATTTGAACTTGGTCCAGTGTCCACGAAACCCTGAGTGAATGGTGGAATATCAGATGTTAGCTGCGCGAACGGACTGCTGAGTCCACGATTAATGCTTACCGGCACCATTGAGGCTGGCCACTGTCTTCCCAGACAACTGCGAAGCATTCATGGGCCCAAGCAAGGTAGCCCTGATTTGCCTGCCAGTGGATATCGGGTGTTCTTATTGGTATCAGCTTCGAATTTTCTTGCGCAGCTTTGCATCATGTTGCAGAAAATGAATTAGACTTGATAGGTTACAGTTCTCGTCATTCTTCGTCAGCTCCGACGGTTTGACACGAAAACAAATCACCCTGCTGACATGTTTCGACGAGGTGATCAGAGGATATAAAGCGCCGGTCGCCCGGGACTGGGCTGCCCACGCGTCGGGGAATGCTTGCCGTATTTCGTAGCCAAGAGAGGAGCATTCAAAAGCTGGTATCGAGCATTCCGGGCTGAGCCAGTGCCAACACGCATTGTTTGACCGAGAACGGGAAAACTGAGCGACGTGTCTCTCCATCAAATACACGAAGAGGACAGTACTCGGACTCCCCAACTTGCATGACGAGTCTGAACTGAGTGGATGAATGGGACGTGTCCCGGAGGCTGCCCAGTGTACGACTCGAACTTGACTCGGAAAAAGTGCCAGTCACAAGTGGTCACGACAGCTTGCTTCTGAGCCTGAGACTGTAATCAACTAGTACTGATTCTTCGTCTTTAATGCGTTTCCACCACTCTGCCCAGTAGAGGCAAGGAAAATGTGTAAATTCCCCAAGAAACTCCATCTGAGCCCCTTGGTTCAACATACATTAGTGAGATCGCAGAACATGATGTACGTGATGCAGTTACGCGAACGGGTATAGCAGACAACGGAAGGAAAGAAAACGGGGAGAGATGCAATGACTTCGGGAGGGGATTGTCTCGAGAGGGATTGAATGCGAAGAGAAGGAATATAATGCGTAAAGAGAGAGAATCGCAATTTGGCGAAACGAAGCAGAGCGTCCAGTGGAAAACATGGGGAACGTGTTGAGCCTTCAAGCTTCAAGGTGCACGAGACTAGCGTGCACAGGAGAACACATTGTGTACATGTATGTCGAACTAAACCAAATATGCAGGGTTTCAGTGAAAATGAAAGGACGTCATAGTACCTCTTTGACACTATTACTACCGACAGAATCCTTTTTCCGTTTCCCGCCTGTAAGGTGAGCGCTAAGTCTCTTGAATGGCGAACGACTCGATGACTTGGTCTTGTCGTGGGTTTGTTCTTCCTTAGAGGAAGACTCACCGGACTCTGCGACAACAGCGACAGAAATGTCGGAGACAACGGATTCTTCTGCGGCGTCAAGGGGTGTCAAGTCCATGCCGAATGACGGGCCGCCACCAACTAGCCGAATGGTGGTATCCGCAAGAACGTCCTCTGCTGCAGACGACAATGCTGTACTTGACTCTGCAACATCGACTGCTGCCGCTCGCTCCGGTTCGACGGGTAGAGATGGACTAAGAACAGCCTCCAGAGGAGCGGCATCAGCGAGCAAGTCGGTGTCTTCCTCGCCCGTTGGAGAAGGCTCGACAGGGGAGATCTCGTCATTGGAAGCTGCGACGGGGGGCGATACTCTTCGCACTGACGGTCTGCTTGTAACGACGTGATCATTGACCGGTCGTCGCACACCGCGACCAGCCTCGAGGTCGACGTCAACGGAGGAGCGATTCGAATCTGGCGGAGAAGGGAGCGGTACAACATCATTCACACTCGGTAAATTGACAGGTTGAGGGGCCGGTGGTTTGGTGACAGATATGGCGGGAACATCGCGAGTATTGGTGTTGGTCACATCAGCAAGTGCAGGCGGCTCTTCACTGAGTTGCTTCCCAAAGACTGGTATGGGCACCACTGCTGCGGACTCGTCAAGGTTCAGGACACCTAAACCATGGTTGTCAGGGGCCTAGGGTTTTCAGCGAGTTAGCCAAAGAATTTGTTTTGTGAAATTCCGATGACTACCTTGCCCTTTTCCGCAGATGACGAAATATCTTGCAAAAGCCCTGCGTCGTACCATTTTTTGACGCTCTTGTCCGCACATGCTTCCAGTGAACTCCATCCTTTGTACGCTCCGGACATCCGTAAGCCACCTGAACCTCCCTCGCCCCCACCATCTCCTTGCCCCCGCCCATTCCCATCATAGAAGTAGGCCTCGTACCCGAGTCCATCTTCACTTCCCTCGCCTTCGCCATTCCCTTGTCCGAGCTCATAACCCTCCCCACTCTCTAATTCATCCGCAAAGTTCGACAACCACCTTGCCCAACCTCCGGGACCGTCGCCGTGCCAAAGGACAACTTTAGTGTCAAAGTCCCTACCAAAGACAATCACCTGCCCAACGCTTCCGCCTTCCCCGGGGTTGAGATCCACGCCAATGTAGTTGCCAACTTTATCGACCACAAGGGGTATCCAGCCTCTTTGCGAGTACTCCTTGCGTATCCAGCCATCCGGTATCGACCGCATGAGATCGCGAAGACGGGGATTAGCACCAGTTGTCGGATCATCGTCGACCTCTCTCCAGAACCTCCACTCCTCCAAGACGTCTTCAAGAGGCAGGAGCGATAGTCCAAAGAAGAGACCTTCGGAACATCCTGCAGAAGACTCGGCTTCCTGACCGTCGACGACCGCATACGACTCTCGGACTGCTTGTGGAAGCGCGAAACCAAATTGCATCTCTATCTGTGCCAAATCTTGAGGAAGAATTCCATAATTGAGAGTGTCCCCTAGTTCTGGGTATTCCCGAGAAAGCCAGATTTTTATCCGGTTCCATGTACTGGCCAATGGCGGATATGGCGGTGGTGGTGTCATTGCATCGGTGTAAGGTATATTATGTAGAGGGAGTAACGACGCTGGCCGCGACCGCGAGCTGTGTACACGCTCAGATGTGAAAGACGAAAATGCAATGGGATCACTCACGACGTCGGGGCATAACCGAATGCACTCATGGGAGACTGTGGAGGGTAGGTATAGGATGGACTGAGGGGTTCCGAGGGCTGGAGGGTATCTGGGTTGAATGCATCGGGGTGTGTGGGCAATGCGGGAGATGTTGTTGGGAGGGAGAAGGCTTCGTGGGTGCTTGACATTGCTTGACCTCGTCGCAGGGACTGCTTGGTGCCACCGGCGAAGAAGTTGACGAACCAGTTCATTGTTGTCGACGGCAGAGAAAGGCTTTGACGAGCGTGGACGGACGATGCAACGATTGTGGTTGGTCAAAGCAGCACTCGATGGCAGTTACTGTACTTGGCAGACGTCAGCGACCGAGTTGCTGGGACCTTCGTGTTGCTAGGTCTCCTACTCGAGCGCTCTCATCAATTTTCATGCTCCACACAACGGCATCGTGCGCAGTATGTACTTGAGTTACTATAGACACCTTACACGTGTGAGCATACCGAAGCGCGAACAGCCTTCTGACAGTGATTAGTCACTAAAATACTACATGCCCAAAGAAATACCCAACGTTCGCGGCTTGGACGCATTGGCACCACAACTTACTTATCTTAGCCGAGTCTAGGACTCTAACAGTCTAACTCGTGCTGCGAGACACTTTTTGGGATCGCTTAAAGGCTATCGGCCAATGAAAGGGCGCGCTTGGCTCTGTCGGGCTACCGTTCATTTCAGCTATCGGTGACCCTCCCAGATCTGCCGTCTGCTTTAGATTCTTATGAATGATAGAGTCACAACCCGTCTTGGTGCGGATTTCATCGATGGTCACGTATGGCGCAAATTCCATAAGATGAAGCTCGCCATTGTGCCTGTCCACGTCGAAGACCACGAGATCTGTGACGATTTGGCTGACAGCACGAGTACCTGTGAGGGGAAGCGTGCATTCTTTCAGGATCTTGGGGCCGCCGTCCTTCGCGCAGTGCTCCATGGGTACGATCGTCGATGTGACCCTAGTTTTGCCAGGGTTCGATACGAGGTCCATAGCACCACCAAGACCTTGCACGTCTTGAGCGCTCACGGCGAATGGTCAAGTAGAGCTTGCCTGGGACCACGAAGTTCGCAATATCACTACGCCCAGACACCTGCTAGAAAGTCAGAATTTCATCATCTCAAGAAAGATTCGCAGGGGCAGACACCGAGATTAGTAACATCGATGTGCCGCCGCGAATCATGCCAAGGAGTCAGCCTAATCTGTCAAGTTCGTCGGTCAAGCCACAGGGTCCAGTAACTGCAAGCATTCCTACTTACCAAATATCGATGCACCAGGCGATAATGGTACAGTTTCCTTTCTGGCGTTTGTAATGTCTGTAAGAAAGGTTCGGGTAGGTCAGCGAGTGCTAGTCAGAAATGATTATACGTACTGACGGGTCAGCCTTGTCCTCTGGCGGGAATGGCCCGTTCCCAGGATGCCATTCTCGTTCTGTAACCAGATGCCAAGACGGAGGGTTTCAGTGACAAGAGTGGGAAAGCCAACACCGAGGTTGATGACGAAGCCATCCCCTATTTCTTGCGCAGCACGTCGTGCTATTCTGCGACGAGTATTCTGCTCGACCTGGGAATCTTTTGTGCCACTCGCGGACGGCGGAGGAGCGGTAGCCAGGACTTCGAACCGTTTGGGTTCTGTGCATTTGACAGTTCGGTCGACGAAGAGTGAATCACGTTCGGCGACAGTACACAATATCTTTAGCCTGCGCGAAATATGAGGCAAACGGCCAGGATACAACATTTCTTTACATACCTCTATGATAGTGAGCTTCGCGCTCCTTGCCATGATGTTGTTATGGCTACTAGCCACATATCTGAAGCGAAAACATCAGACCGGCGGTCGGAGAAGCACACAGGCCCCAAACCCACCTGAACACCAGGTTCCCAGCTTTATCCGCCTTCCAGCCATGTACAAAGGTAGCGATCGCTGATTCCATGACGTATCACTCCCCATCAAACACCCTTTTTATTTCCCTGCATCTTAACGCCGTCTTTAAGTCCACCCGCATTGAAACGGATGGGTATTTCGCCAGTTTCAACAGCTGTGGAAGTTCCAATGGGCGTGAAGAACGCGGGTATGCCTGCAGCGTGCGCTCTCATGCGCTCTACCAGAGTACTTGAGGGCGAGTTCCAACGACATCTTGCCATCTAGGTACTTACATCCGCTCGAGGTATGTATTTGTTGCTTATCAGAGTTAGCTGACGCGTTACTGATCAAAGTACAGACGGGACGGGACTGACCTTCTGAGGTATGAAATGACTAGTTTCTTCGGTTGCCCTGACTTGAGTTAGACATTGGGAAGGGGCACTCACGATATTACTGGACTATTGCTATTGTTCCTATCAAACCGATTGGTCAGACCACGAAATAGAATATTGTCACAGAGGTTGGCAGTAAATAACGCGTTGATCAAAATACACTGAGATAGTGAAAGGAATGGTATTATTACAATGATTGTCGAGATCTTCACGCACGAAAAACAGTGGGCAATCACAGTCTCTTGAGCTCTCGCGAGACCTTGAAGTCGCAGCCTGTCTTGGCCTTGACTTCCTCCAAAGTAGCTCCTCTTTGCAGTTCCACCAGCTCCAACACACCGTTCTTCCGGTCCACATGGAAGACGGCGAGTTCAGTGATGATCTGGCTCACGGTCCGTGCTCCTGTAAGTGGAAGGCTGCATTGCTTGAGGATCTTTGGGCTCCCATCTTTCGCACAGTGTTCCATCACTACGATCACCCTGGTCTTGTCGGGGTTAGAGACAAGGTCCATGGCTCCACCGATACCTGCACAAGGAAGACGACTCGCGGTGAGAAATGGCGGAGCGTACATATAGTTTTGGACCTGTACCTTTGACCAGTTTACCGGGAATCATGAAATTGGCGATGTCACCAGCCTGAGAGACTTGCATGGCCTGCCAAGCAGATAGACATGTAAGCGAGAGCGAACAAGAAACAAGGTCAGACAGACTTACACCCAAGATTGCAACATTGATGTGGCCGCCGCGAATCATTGCAAAAGATTCACTAGAATCTACCCATGACGTCGGTCACGGAGATCACGCCGTTCAGACATACGCACCAAAGACTGATGCCCCAGGTACGAGAGTAACGGTTTCTTTTCCAGCGTTAATGAGATCCCTTCATATCGTGATCAACAACCTAAACACGAGGATGCCATCGATACAATCGCACTTACGGGTCGACTTGTTCCTTTGTAGGGTAGGGACCCAATCCAAGGATACCGTTCTCGCTTTGCAACCAAACGTGTACACCTTTCGGCAAGTGTTCAGGTATAAGTGTTGGCATGCCGATACCAAGATTGACGTAGAATCCATCCCGAATCTCTTTAGCGGCACGCTTTGCAATCTTGTGTCTTTGAGCCGACGCAGCAGCTTTCTCGGGGCTCAACGGTTCGCTCCCTCCTGCTGATTCGCTCGGGGCCAGTGTCACAAACTCAATACGCTTGGGCTCGGTTGCAGGGACCACACGGTCTACATAAATACCGGGAACGTGGATAGTACCAGGATCCAAGGAACCGACAGGAACGATTTCGTCGGCCTGAGCATCGGGTCAGCAGTAATCACAGATAACAAGATCATCACGTTACCTCAACGATGGTCAATTTAGCGTTTTTCGCCATAGCGGTGCTAAAGTTGTTCTGAGCAAACCTAGAGCGAACTCGACGTTCAGACACAGTCAATGCGGCACTCGATCCCATCTCTCACCGGAAAACACAGTTCCCGACCTCGTCGACTTTCCAGGCCCTGATGAACGCGACGTCACCGGCGATGGCTGTCTCCATCACATACTTGCGACCATCGAATTCCCGCGTCTCCTTCTTGACACCCGGTATTTTGACGCCTTTGGCGAAGCCACCTTCATTGTACTTCATGGGTATCGCACCTTCCTCGACTGCAGTGGAAGCGCCAGTAGGACTGAAGAAAGCGGGTATACCAGCAGCGTGAGCGCGTATGCGTTCTACGAGACTGCCTTGAGGGCAAAGTTCCAACGAAACTTCGCCGTTGAGATACATTGCCTCGAAAGCCTTGTTCCTGCATGAACATGACGATTATTGCAAGCGCAGTGGTTGGAAGAGGCGATTGACTGACCCTCCTGGGTATGATGCGATGATCTTGTCTATCTGCTTGGTGTTGAATAGCTTTCCTGTGGAAGACTGAGTCTGCTGATTCGCGTGGCGTCGGGAATCTCATACGCACCAAGACCGCTGTCCCCCGCTCCTGCATTGTTGGAGACGGCGGTGAGGTTGGCGACATCCCTTCTCTTCACCAAAGCCGCAAGGAGGGTATCTGGAGACATATACAATGAATATATAGTACGGCCGCTAGCACCACTTGTACCGCACCTGGGACACCGGCAAGCCCGAAACCTGTGGACGTTGTCAATTGCGAGAATTTATGGTGACGCGACAGAATTGATGTGCCGCTCACCCCCACAAAGTAACACGTCGCCAGACTTGACGCTCTTGACTGCCTCGTCGGCCGATGCCCATACTTTCGATCTAGGAGCCCGCACAGGCGTGCTGTAACTTCTCAACACGAGACGAGCTCTGAGGACGACGGGCGCGAACGCCGCTCTCTGAACGCGTACGCCCGACTTGAACATGGTGAAAGACTGGCGTTGACGAATCCACCGGAAGCAGCGACCAAAGGGAAACTTGAAGAGAGAGTGCCCCACTCACGAGCGTCTATTAGTACCTGGCCAGAACACGATCGGAGCTCATCCGAGCATGTCGGGTGACCCTTTCCCCGCTTGAGCAAGCTTACATAGGACCCTCGTATAATACACCAAGTAAATTACAGAATCCTCAACGTCTCCTTCCCGGCCCTTTTGGCCTAGCAAACGACGTACTCGACACCGCCGACCGTGCCAAACTATTGTTCCCATCGCTCGCCCCATTCCCCAAAGCGAGCTCCTCCTTGAGGAACGCCCCCGTCAGCTCTCTAGGATCCGACGTCTCAATCTTTCTGGACGCGAGCGCGAACCCACGTTCCTCGCCCAAAAGATCTCTCACTTGTCTAAAGATGACGCTAGCGCCCGTCGAGTAGACCATGCGAGACTTGATTGGTGATGCGCTTGGGCAGGAATAGATGAACGCTACGCCCGAATCGACGTCAGCGTCATGATCAACCAAGTGGTATCAAAGGAGCGGCCTGCTGACCAATGTCGCGCCCGTTCGGTGAGGCGTCCTGCCAAGCGAATAAACAGTAGGCTGTGGAACCGTTCATCCTTTCCATCGCGCACGAGACAACCATCAAGACATACAAGGCTCCGAGAGAGGAATATTCGCAGAGAGTGCATCCACGTCGTCGATCGGAACACTGCTGCTCAACACGATCTCTTCCGACTCGTTTATTTGCTAAGTCACGGCGATCAGGAGCGCAAACGAGCCACGATCACAAAACGAAAGCTGACCAGGATCACGAGACGACTGCCCTCCCCGACACGCAGCCCCCCTACGGCCTCCTTGGCATCCTCGGCCCACGTGTATTCGACTTGCTGGTTTCCGAGGTGATTCTGTCGGGCTCTGCTGCCCTCGTAGCTAGCGCCTGCTTCCCTTTCGGCCGTTTTGATGTCGGCGATCTCTTGCTCTCTTGCGCTCAAGGGTTTGGGAGCAGCCTGGTGCCGTCTGTGAGCGGCGTAACCATCCGGCGTGACGTCCGACTTGTCCGTAGCAAACAGACTGTCCGTGAACACCGTCGATCCGAGTGATCTCGTCAGTGCATTGCGAGTCGAGGCGTAGAGCATCTGCAGATAACAGTAACCACGGTGGTATCACCAAGTCCGAGCAATGAGATGACACACGCGATTCGATCAAGACTATCACCTTTTGTCTGACCTGGGCGGCATCGGGCACGTAACTGATTATCAGCCACTCGGATGGTGGATTGTCCAGTCGTGCGAGCACGTAGCAAGGGACCTTCTCCTCTAGGTGGTCCTGGAGGAGGGCAAGATCGTCGTCAAGAGTGCCGGAAACGCTGACCGACGCGACTGGAACGAGGGATTCTGTAGCAAGTGCGACCGGGTGAGGCTCGCACTCGGCTGATGGGTAGGGATGACCTCGCACCGTTCTCAATCTTGACTTTGAGGAATCGAACGCTCTTCGTCTCCACGGCAGCGGAAAAGGCCTGCGTCAACTCTTCAGATACTCCGATGCCAGAGGTTGCGGCCATGGTAGCACAGCACAAGCGTGCTTGCAAATGGAGTTCGGGTGCAGCAAGTTCGACCAATCTGATCAAGCCGATCTGAAAGAAGTACTACGGCTTGAATTCGCGGCACCAGGCCAACAGTAATGCAAGAAAACTCTACCGAGATGAGAGGGGTCTACGTATACATTATCGTGTATTGTTACAATTCACTAAAGATGCAACATATAATAGTCGTACTAGAGATCGATGGAAACAACAACCAAAAAGAAATGTCCATATGAAATAACCATGATGCTTGTGGGGTGGGGAAACTTCACTGCATCCCCAGAGAGCCCATGAAACGCGAGAGGTCCAAGCTTTCGTACTCGTCCTCTGTTGGGAGATCTTCAAGACCTTGAAGCAGATTCTTCTGACTGACGGGTCCAGCCGTATCGCTTGTTTCCTTCGCCTTCTTCTTTGCAGCCGCCGCCGCGTCCTCCTCCTCCGATGTCCGTCTAAAGAGATCCAGAACAAGGTCAGTGTCCATAGACGAGAGACCGGCGTTCTGTTGGGTGACAACCGACTGAGCAATGTTGAGCTTGAATCGTTGCAACCTGCGTGATAAATGAGCAAGGAGTGTAACCTCAGAGATATTGCGCATACCCCATGATCTTCTCCTCCAAGGTTCCTTTCGTGATCAGTCGATAGACATTAACAACCTTCTTTTGACCAATACGATGAGCCCGGTCCATGGCCTGCAGGTCTTTCATCGGATTCCAGTCATGTTCCACGAAAATCACGGTATCGGCCCCAGTCAGGGTAAGCCCTAGCCCTCCGACGTGTGTCGTCAATAGAAGACAGTCGATACTCGGATCCGAGTTGAATGTCTGGACAATGGCGTGACGCTTGCTCGGGTCTGTCCCACCATCGAGTCGCATATACGTGACGGAAGGCATGTACTGCTTGAACAAGTCATTTTCAATGATGTCCAGCATCTGTTTCATCTGACAGAAGATGAGAGCACGATGCTGAGAGAATGCACCACTTGGTGAGTCCGAAATTGCTTCGATGGACTCGGATTTGCCTCCTTCGGCAGTAACTAGGGAGCTACCTCCGATGCCACAGTCGCTCAAAAGTTGACTGAGAATGCTCATGAGCAAGCTTCAAAACAGCATTCAAACTCAACTCACCGTAGTGCTTGTAGCTTCGGCGCGTGCTGGATATCGCTTATGTTGTCAATATTACATCCGACCTTGGCTAGAGCTGCCGTCACCGCGTCATTGTTGGTCTTCAGAACAAGCGAGGGATGGTTGCAAAGCTTGCGGAGGTATTGTAATGATTGGAAAACGTGGTGCTGTCCGCCGTCCTTTTCGGATTTCCCCGATGTCGTCGATTGAATGACACCCTCAACCTCTGCCTTTGTTTCCGACTTCGAGAAGTCATCATAAAGAAGTTTCTGCACCTCGGAAAGTTCACAATAGTAATCCTGAATGATCTTTGGCGGTAGGTCATTTAGCACGTCTTCCTTCAAACGACGCAGCAGGAAGGGCAGAACTTGTTTATGCAGGGCTTCTAGCGCCAGAGCGGCTGGAAGGAAATCCAACTTCAGCCTCGTTTAGGAGCATAATAGTTATCGACTCACCAGCTTCACCAGTCTTCGCCTTCCCATCTCGACCAGAAAGAATAGGTTTGCTAAACCGCTCATTGAATGACGTCTCCGTTCCGAGGAATCCAGGCATCAAAAAATCAAATAAGCTCCAGAGTTCCAGTACATTGTTTTGGATTGGAGTTCCCGACAGGATCAATCGATGCTGTGCCTGGATAGCTTTGACTGCCTTGGTCAACTTCGTCTTCGCATTCTTAATGACGTGTCCTTCGTCGAGAACGCAGTAGAGCCAGTTGATATCTTCCAAACTCGCAATGTCATTGCGAACGACTTCGTATGAGGTAATGACAACATCCATTGTGGCCAGCTTGGAAAGAAGCTTTGATCGTTCTTTCGAGCTTCCGGTGTAAAGAATAGGTCGAATGTTTTCAGCGTATTTCAGGACCTCGTAATACCAGTGTCCAGTGAGCGTCGGCGGGCAGATGATCAGGGACGGTAGGTGAACCGAATCGGGGGATTGTGTCTCGTCGTATTTCTTGGCACGTTCGGCTTGCTTACTTGCCAATATACATATTGACTGAAGCGTCTTTCCAAGACCCATGTCTACAAATATCACCGTGGGTTGTGATGCTTGATTTAAGACGAGCAGCCGAGGTTACTCACCATCGCAAAGAATACCATGTAGTTGATACTTGGCGAGGAAAGCGAGCCAGTTGACACCGTCCTGTTGGTACTTGCGTAGTTCTGCATTGATCTTGACAGGCATTACATAAGGTTCCACCTTGCTCCCGTCAAGCAGTTGCGTCAAGAATTGTCTCTCCTCTTGTCGGCGTTTCAGCAACTCCTCTGGGAAACCAGGTGGGTCGGGTAAACCAGCCTATATGCGTCGTTTGAAACGGATACTTTCTCGACAAAGAGTATTTACCTCTAGTGGAACCATCTTCACTAGCGATGCAAACGTATTTGTCGCTGCTGATCGGATATCGTCG
>JBBPRK010000756.1:0-18050 GCA_038093075.1 Boletus patriciae
GTACCCCCGACTGCTGTGTGGCTAAGTGTCTAAGTGTGGTTTAAGCACGAAATAAGTAGATTTAAGCACAAGGATCTACAGAACATTTTCACGGTGTATCTTTGTCAGACGACCTCGGCTTATACAAATTGGCAACCTCTCAAAAGAATATGTCGGTAGGTCAATAAATATATTACTGACAGGTGTTGCCCAAACCTGTCATGGCGGACACACATTTTTCTTACACACCAGGACATTCAATATTTTATGTCCCTCAAAATATATTTGAAAATGTAATTAGATCATCAAATATAATTGATATATATTTCGAAGCTACATATAATCTTATATTTTATGAAACTTGATTATTAAATATAATTGCAACTTATTTTGGAATTGCATTCTGAGATATATTTTGAGGGACTTAAAATATTGGATGTCCTGGTGTGTTAATAGCTTGAAAGCCTACAGTTCTATGGGAATATAATATATTATGCAAGTTTTAGTTATCTGACATCTTTGCAAGGGTTTATATGCTCATATAATACTCTCGTGATTTCCCCGACTGCGCCCGCATGCTCCGGGTAATAGTGCCGGTAATCCCTCCGCGAGCCAACTAGTCATCGATAAAAGCACCACAACGATCAGAATCCACCTCAGGAAGCACTTCTCAGAGGCAATAGGCATCTCACAGACCTATTTAGTTTGTAGATGGTAATACGTCTCTCAGATGCCCCTCCCGGGAGGCTCCCGTGAGAAAAATCTCGTTTGGGCCTCATTCGTGGCTCTCGCCAGCGCTAGGTGCTTCCCTCGTGCCTCAACCGTGCCTCGCGCATGTCGCAGCCTCGCAGGGTTGCGGCTCGTCCAGACCTCATATCTCTGTTGGAGAATGACTTGTTAGATATGCTTTAATCCATTCTTCCTGGTATCTGGGTAAGTTTGCCTGACGCATTGATTCATCACGACCGACTTCTGCTACAACCATGCCTCCAAAGGCAGGTACTCGATGTGCACAGCCAGTGACACATGGCCTCAGGAAACATTTCGAGAGCCCTTGGCGACCCTGAGACAAACAAAAAACTCAAGTCGTTGTCCACGTTCCAGGTGAGGCATCTAAACGTCGGCATGCTCTTGCTCAACTTGCACAACTGCAGTCCACGTCTACTGGTTCCTCGCAGGACCATGAGCTCTCTTGCATGGGGGATTCAGCTGACTATTCAGACGGCGTTGAAGACTCCTTATGGAAGAGTGAGGCTATTGATCCAATGGATGGGGAGTATATTCCAAGCAACAATGACCGTTACATGGAGCAAGATGAGCAGCATGTAGGCGAGCCTCAGCAGCAGGCCAACGAAAGCCGACCCACCACATCAAACCGACGTGTTCATCCTGACCAACCTGCTGAGCGTCTCTACAACAGTTGGAAATCTCTTGTTCCCACTCTCGTTGCACCATATCTACACTACGCATCCAGAACCCTCGGGAAACCTCTCCCGCCAATCTTGCCAACGCTCTCCCTTTGCAACCTGGTCATTTGCATCTGAAAGCCCACCAAAATATTGTGTCTTCTATTCGATCGTAAGCTGGAGATCATTTCTGGTATAGAATCTGACTCCTTGCAGATTTCGTCCCCATGGAGGTTCTGGGCTGCAATTGCTCAACGGTCCCCCAAGTCCTCGTCCATTTCGGCATGTTCCCCACTGCACCTTCTCAGCCCCGTATGGCTGTGTCGGTGGACTTACTCGCATTCTACCGGTCGCTCTTTGAGCGGTTGTGTGATGCCATAAGCGCTCTCGCCTCAGCGCTGCACGCTTACTACAATCGGCAAGGTTTTCACATGGTAAACAAGCAGGTGTGTGGTGTTTTGAATGCAAGTTCTGTCGTCTAACTACCTCTAGTCGGAGACCATACAGGAGCCATTCCGACATGGTCTCGGATACGCTGTACAGTGGTATGACACACTTCAGGTCGAAGTCGAGCGGAGGATCAAGACCTCCGTTCAAATTTGTTGTGATCTGATCAAAGCTTCAAAGTCAAGTCAGATCGTTCCTAGCACCCCAGTATCTCGTGTATCCAATCAGGCATCTCCGTTCATCACGCCAACCCGCCAGCTCTATACGACATCTTCGAGATCTATTGCCAACACTTCGGACCTCCATACTTCTCCCTCAAAGTCCTCATTGATGCCAGGAAGCTGTGCATCAATTCTAATCCAGCGTTGTCCAGCGTGTTTCGGAAGCATTGCTTTTGGCAGAACCCTCACTGACGGAGGTGATATTCACGTAGCTATGGATGGGAATTTCCATCATCGACATCGCTGCTCTGCCAGCAACAGCCCGGTGTTCTATGATCCAGCATATTTCCTCCCGAAAAGTCAGGTTGATGCAATGGGTATCCATATCGGGCAACAGCGGAAAAAGCCATCAAAGCCCCGGAAGATGACTGTGCCTGATGAAGCTATTGATTCTTGCGAATCCTCCTACGAGGCCGCAGACGGAAAGAAGCAAAAAGCATCCATGGAAAACTTTGATGACACCGGTCTCATGGCGATTATCTGTCGCCATGACATACCACTCTTCTTTGCCAATATTGATTCTCCCGGAGAGCAGCAGAAGTACTCCGTCACACTTCTTGCACATTTATTTTCGTTGTTACCACCCGAGGCTACAGTGGTCTGTCTGTATGATGTCGGCTGTGTTCTAGACCGGTCGATTTCACTGGTGAGTGCTTTTAACTTGAATGTTGACCTCGTTCATATCTGACTATTGGAGTGATTCCAGTATCAGATTCTTCCTGAGCAGCTCACATCACGGCTTCGATTCGCTACTACGGCAATGCATGCCTATGGGCATGAATGGGGATGTCAACTCGTATACAACCCACGCTTAGCAACAGGCCTAGGACTGTCTGATGGCGAAGGTACTGAACAGCTCTGGTCACGCCTGATCAAACTGATTGGGGTAGAGTGCTCGTCTTCGGTGAGTAGTAGCTATATCTCTAAACTTATTGTACTTTATCCGCATTGCAGTGAAAGCGCTGCATTTGGTTGATAGATTGTCAAGCGGCGGCCATCGGTGCGGATATGCGTACGGATCTTGGTGATTGGATCAAACGAAGGCTTCATCGTGGTGTACAAGAGCAAGGAAAGCTCGCACGGGATCAGATCGACGACTGTAATATTGACCTGAAGGAGTTAGAATGCCAGTTGGCTTCTCAAAAGGAATCACAATTGTCTATTCAAGCTCGTACGTAAATTGATTGACCAAATTCCTTTAGCTGATTTTGCGAATCTGGCGATAAATTAGATGCTCCTGCAAGATTGAAAAAAGAACTTGATGCCGTTTTGACGCTTCAGGCTGACGTGGACACGACAGATAGGGCCATCCAATCCACCAAAGGTTTTATGGAGAAGGAGAGTGTTTCTGATGACACTCTGGCTGCATTGGACAGCTTAGAGCGCACTCACGACCGTTTGATTGCTAAGGTTGATGTACTGTATGCCTCACTCAATGTTCGAGACAAGTTTCCTGAGCTCGAGGGCATCAGCCTCGACTTTGTCTGTACCCTTCTCTTAGCACGCGATTTGAAGATCAACATTCGTAAGCGGGCGATTGGTAGCTTTTTCGAGTGGGACAAATTGGATCGGGCAGTCGGGGGAGCCCAGAAAGCACTAGGTAAGGGCATACCACTAGATATCCCGAATACATGTTCTCATTGATTTAGGCACGAAGCTCCACCAACAAACACGGAAGGCCATTGCCAAACGACAGCCTGCTCTCATGAGCGCAATCCGCAAGTTCAATGCCCACTGTGAGCAGCTGGAAGCTCTCTATGACCCAGCGTGGTCGGTACCTCTTCCAACGCCTCTACCAACCAAACTCAACAACCTTCGAAACCATCAGCTTTTGATGGAAGATGTCTGGATCTCACCAGCTGTCGGCACGATACCACGTTGGGTGGAGGATCAGGAAGTGCGAGATGGGATCCGCACGATGCTCAAGCAAAACCGGTGTTTAGAAGAACAATGCCGATTGGGTATCGAGGCAGACAATCTTTGTAGATGGTATGGCGCTGAGCTTGGTGCCGTGGAACTTGCACTCCGCACTCCTGACAGTTAGTATTGTATTTCTTTCTGTGCTCTCCACTCACCAAAAAAAAACAATAGATGAAATTCTTTACTTGGCCCTATGAGAGCGTCGAAACAACCTATTGATGCTACATTCACGCTGGTCAAACCCCCTTGCATCAACTTCTCGATTCGAGAGCCAAATCAGGGAAGCTACAACACTTGCCGACAAACTCTCGGGAGGTCATCCCGGAATCTCACCTATGTGGCTTAATGCGACCACTGTGGAAGCTCTAGAAGAAGCTCCAGGAGAGGCCGGCATGCAATTAAGTGACGTGATCTACACACCGGAAGAAGCGCTTGAACCCGAGCATGCGGTCTGGGCTGATTACCTCACAAAAGATGCTGGCCCATCAGCTGATGACGACGACCCGCCCATGATAACAGCAGAGTTAATCTGGGAACTGCCCGAGGTATTCTTTTTTAACTTCTTTCTGCGCTTGAGGTTGACAAACTGCGCCAGAACATGACTGTGGACACGACTCCAGTTCCACCACAAACCGAATACAAGACTTTGCCAAGCACCATAGGCACACGACAGTGCCCTGCAATGGATGGATTCCGCTTGCTCACATTCGAGCCTTGTGATATTGCAAGGCTTGCATCACCCACTGAATGTGTTAACGACATTTGCATCAACAGATGCATCCCGCTCCTCTTCTCCATCATAAAGCCGACCGAACCCAATCAATTTGCGGTATTCTCAACATACGATCTCACCCATGTCCGCTATAATGCCACTGACAAATTATTATGGAAAGCGACAGCCCACACAATGTTCTGGTTGAAAGATGTATGGATAATCCCCATCCACAGACCCTCCATAGTGGGTCATTGGGTTTTGTGTATTGCTCATATTTCGCGCTGAGAACTGCGGCTCTTTGATAGCCTGGGCGAGCAGAGACCATGGAAAGCAGATATACAGGTATGTACTGGCTATTGTTGAAGTCCAGGCGTAGACTAGTCTGAGGTGAGGAAGAACTAGTACATACCGATTGGGTGAAACGCTGAAGTGATAGCACGTAGTGGTAACAAGAAGAGATGTTATTGGAACTCAGATGCGGAGTTTGAATGATATATACAAGTGGTTCGCTTATGTAATAGCGGTAACCATATAGAGTAAACTACTGTATACTACGATTAAGAAATGAAATAGTACACTATAAGTTCAACAGCTATATGAAATGTCATTGACTCAACGAGCTACTACAGAGTATCATGATACTTATTACCCAATTGTTTAACATGGCGCAAAAGAAATATCCCGATGTTCAGCCTGAGTTAGATTGTCGCCCATGGGTTGCTCGCCCCATGACTGTATGTCCTCTGTCACCATGTGAGCATCCATACTGACTTGTGCAGACTCAATGCATTCAAACGAATGCTTATGATTGCGGGATCTGGGTGCTAGCATCCATATCATCTGTATTACGAGGCTTTGATGCAACGGGACTACAGGAAGAGGATATGCTGATGTTTCGACATTATCTACGAGCCAGTGTGCTCTCGATTCCTATTGTCTAGTATGGGTTTTCGCCTCTGTCTATCATGTCAGCATCCTTCTGATGCCAGTACACAATACGAGCACGCCACTGCAATAAACTTTCTGCCATTTCCTTGTGCCTCCTCGCAGTACAGGCCGCAATCTTGTCTTTGAGTTTAACCCATTCCCCGAACATGTGAGTAGCGACCTCACAGAGCTCCCTAACGAGCAGTTCCCGATCCCCTGACTTGTATCTCTTCGCCAAATCAATTCTTGTCTCGTTTTCAAGGCGCACCCTGCGACCAATCATAACATCAGCAAGGTTCTTCGTCAACCGCTGCTCTTCTGCAGTGTCTACTGGCTCGGGTTGGAAGAATGGGGGGTCTATGTCCCAGTAGTTCAATTCGGACTCGTCGAGAGCATCTGCATCCCGTGACGCTTCATGAAAGAGGTATGAGGTGGGTAGTGGGATTATGGCGAGGGCAATTAGCTCCGGGGGGAGGACAAGGGGTGCAGAGTCATGTGTCGACTTGCAGCGCTTCATGTATGCGGCACGGTTTTGAATGCTGCGCTGCTTCCGACCTCTATAGGACTTTAATTGAAATGCGACGGAATAAACCTTTACTTACTGCGGTGTCTGAGCATAGCGTTGTTGTTGAGCCCGACGAGCAATCTGTTTCTCTGTGAGCATCGGATATTTTGATCTACGTCCCATTAGGAGGTAGTATGGATCGGGTTAAGATCAGTGTTGGACCTCGTACTAACTTGAAAGCAACCTCTTCACCACACTCAGCACGCCAGTGCGTTCACTCTGAAATCATCGAATCACTGATATTGAACCATTTGCTGACATAGCTCATACTTAGCACCCATGTTATTCTCCAGCATCTAGCTGGAAAGCGTGTTCTGGATGTTCAGCACTACTGTTATTCATGATCTGATTGGTTGACGGGTATCGCGGCCCACTCCGAGTCCAGAGCA
This sequence comes from Boletus patriciae, assembly GCA_038093075.1. NCBI lineage: Eukaryota > Fungi > Basidiomycota > Agaricomycetes > Boletales > Boletaceae > Boletus > Boletus patriciae. The sequence continues at coordinate 6,570 of JBBPRK010000756.1, forward strand.
TCCCCAGAGGCCTTATTGGACTTGAGCACTGAACGTCGCCAGCCTCTTCTTCTTTTGGTTCGACCTGACTCGGATCCAGCAGAACGCTTACCATACCGGTACTAATCAGCTTTATTTAAAAGGTGCTGTCGATGGTAAGGTTTTTTTTAATACTCTCTTGCTCCGTTCGAACCCAATGTTCACTAACTCTGCATCTACCCCGTTAGCGTCGTCTCATACCAAGATGCTGCTAGGTTCGCCCGCCTAGGTTGTTAGAGAAATGTGCTAACACTGGCACCTCGACAGAGGCTGTTCACCAGATGCTCACCCAGTTGGCTTCGTGCACTGACATGGCAGGTCAACTCGTTGACATGATCTCCGACGTCACTCGACATGCTGTTCCAGCCACTTCACAGGCTGATCATGCCCCACCCATGCACATAGCGAGGATCAGGGCAATGGCCAGAGCGAGAGCCAAGAGGGCAAACCCATCAGTTGATCCCAGGGGACCAATCTCTTTGTTTGTCCCTGGTGGGCTTACATTGGACGGTCGGGTACAGCACATGTATAACGACTTTCTCTTCGATGTACCCCACCCAGGTGCGACGGGGAGGCTATATCTAATTACACGCGGGAAACGTGTTGGTGTTTTCGCAGATTGGTAAGCATGCGCATCAACAGTCAACTGGTGTGTACAGACACTGATGGAGGAAACCAGGACAGCGGCTTCTCCCCATGTTACTTGGGTTAGCGGTGCTTGTTGCACGAAGGTGGAGAGTCTTGACGTTGCGATAGAGATGATTCACGAGGCAATCGATATGGGTGAAGCATGCTGGTTGCCGTAGAACTTACAGTAATCTACTGGTACTTCGCCCCACTGGCATGTGACACGTCCCATCATGATTACGCCCGTCTTCCAAAGTTCAAGTTGTGGCCTCACCTATCACACTTGTTCGTGTTCTCCAGCTTGCTCTGAGCGTTTTTGGGTACGGTTATCTAGATCTCCCAACTCGGTGCCCGGCGTGTCAGTGTATGACCCAACCGTTGCCATCAGTACGGTCAAATGGGCGCGCTCAATGATTACGTGTTGTCGCGCTCGCTCAAGAGCGCTGTATCTACTTCTACTACTGCTCCAGGTTCTCGGACATTCCCTGGCCACCCTACGTCATATGGTGCGTTTCCATGCGGGTTGTTCCGTGTTTTCACTTTGCATGTCCCTGATTCCTTGCAGAACCGCACGTGTGTGCATGTAGTCACCATAATTAATCATATTCACCTTCTAGCTCGCAGGCCAGCCTTTAATATCACCCAAAGTCCAAATGGTCTTCCACTTCTCTATAACATTAATGTGACAAATCCTCATCTGCAGAACGGTAAGTACTGTCGTATATTTGAACGTAAATGATTTAAAACTTATCTATGGAGATGTTTCGAGGAAATCAGATTTACTGATAGGTTCAAGTGCCCGTGATGGTCACATTTATGAGCTATGGGCTCATAAAGAGGTCCAGTTAGACATATGCATGACTGAGCGACCTCCTCGCAGTCTCATCATCCACAGAAGTGAGTCCCCTCGTCCGTCGCGATGTCCACCAACTGATACCTCCAAAAAATAGCTGAATAGCACCTTGCTCTGCAGCAATGAACTACCAAACCCGTAATCGGTTAAGATCATCCCAGCCACCACCCGCGCCCCATCTGGAGGCAGACAATGCGTCAGTGCGGTACATTCAGGACCAAGTCGGTGGCGGTCGTCGTCCACCCACCCCTCCACCTTTGGAGACACCCACCCGTCTTCGACCCCGGATCAAACCAACCGACCGCGACACTGGACTTGTCCAACAGGCGGGTAACCGCCGAGCGCGCTTAGCGGACGCTGTCAGTGTCATACCAGAGGCTACTACCCTCCAGCCACCCTCGCACTCTGTCGCCGTGGTCGAACGTCCGTATACACCACCAATTGGCACCCTCAATGCCAATATCGACCCTGTCCTCCTCACTGAATCATCAGCCACCCCAAGTTTCCCTCTCGCTCCACTCGGCAGTGACAACACTGTAGCCACGAATCCTGAGTTGCACGCACCAACCCCCACCTCTGACCTCACCCGCACAGCAGCAGAGGGGCAGGCCGGGGAGGCTCGCGAGCCTTTACCGTCGATCCAGTCAGATGTCCCACTTACACATATCCCTCCAACCCCCGAAAATGCCTTAGGCGATGCCGAATTATCTGTAGCAGGGATAAACGAGGAAGATACCTTTTCTCAAGACAGAGAAGAACCGTCGACACCAACGACCGGTCGTAGGCCTGCCGCCGTCAATGCCATCCTCGAGGAAGGGTACACCGCACTAGAGAATATTCTGACCAACCTCATCAACAACACGTCGTTGTCGCCCCAGCAGATACTGGATGGATGGCACAAAAGCAAGGCACGCGTCATCAACGCAACCAATCATTGGAACCTCTATGCGAGGTACCTCAACAAGCATGAAGAACAAGAAAAGCGAAGGTTAGATCTTCCTGCCGATGTCCCAGGTACGTTCTCGTGTCATTGTCTCATTTCGCTGTGCTGACGACATCTGTAGTAACACCATCAATCCGTCGACAGCTATACACAAAATTCAAGGAAGACAATGTCGAATCGTGGCAGGAGGTCTTAGAGTTATATGACCTGGTTGAAAGCTCCGAATCCACCTCTCAGACAGTCGCACAGTGCGCGCAATCATTTGATAAAATGCGGAAGCGGCTTATGAATCTCGTAAGTACTCAAATTTCCTCTAAGGAGATTTGACTTATCAGTTTAAAGCTTGAAGGTGCTGCGGCAAAACATGGCTTCGAGGCCGCCCTCGTCATGTGTGGGAAGGTTGTCAATGAAGATGCATCGCTTGCATTCACTCATACTACTGTCGGGGCCAAGAAGGTAACCATATTCTAGTTTGCATCTTGTCAGTCTAACCATCCCCTTACAGTTTTTCGAGACTCGCTGCCGGTCTGACGAAAATACCATGATTGGCCACCTCAAAGCACACGTTTAGTAAGTATCGCCTCATCAGCTGTTACCAATTCGATCTAATAGCATTACAGCAATAGTGTCTCACTCGAGATAGTGAGCGACACATTCAACGAGGAGGGAGAAGATCACGCGCTGCCACGCCGCCCTCCGACCACTGTCATTCACGCGGATATCAGAGACCTCAGTGTGGGGGATAAACCAGGGGCCGAAGGATCAGGCGATGAGCTAATGAATGGCATCAAGGATAGTATAGTGTCTCTCGTATGTGGGTGAACTGTCAAACCGAACACCATATTGCTTGTGCTAACATAATTACAACAGTGAAAGTCGGAGGCGATGTGTCCAAGTTCAAACCCAGCTCCTTTCCATGGACCACACTCCTGGTCATCTTGGGTGGCCAAGGACTGGTTTTACGAGGATGGCCCCACCAAGTGTTGATGCCCGGTCAACCACGAAAACATAATGCCAGGACCAAGGGTATTGCCGATCTCGGCCTTGCCAACCGGCGTCGACTCTACGATGCACTGACGGAGCAGGAAATTACTGTGATGAAAGTAAACGACAAGGCCGAGCTAAGTAAGTAATCTACGTTTCAAGGGTCACTCTGTGCTAACGGTTTGCCTGTTGTTAGAGGCGATTAGTGCCTCCCAGCTCCCTGTGATTATTGGTGCTCCTCCACCCGCCGACAGTGAGGATGCGAGTGCCCAGCAGATGTATATGGATGGGACTCTTGATCACGAGGGACCTCCACGCCCTCCCAACACCGCCGCCACGAGGATTAAGCGTTCTGTACTTCCCAAAAAGGGCTCGCACAACGATTCAGGACCTCGTATTATTCCTGTCAAGACTAAAAAAGCAGAGCCGATTGTCATCAGTAGCAGCGACGATTCAGTGCCCCGTATTGTTCCTGTTAAGACTAAAAGAGATGAACCAATCATCATCAGCAGCAGCGAGGATTCTCCCCCCCAGATCATCGCAGCCAAGAAGATCAAAAAGGCAACTGCCCCGAAGAACTCTGTTCCCATGACAACTCAGGCTGGGAAGAAGTCTAAACGCGATTTTGTGCCTAACTCGAGTGACGACGAGGCCGCCGAAGATGCGCCCCAGCCGAACGAACCAGCAGGGGATATTATTGATATAGCAGTCGAGGAGGATGACTACCGAGCCGAACAAACACGAAAACGCAAGGCTGACGAACCCCCCAGCCCGCGTCCAGCCAAAAAAGTGGCCCCGAATGCAAAGCTGGCGAGCACATGGAAAGGCAAGCAGCGTGCTCCAGCCAGGAAAGCCTCGACGAAAGTCCGTACGTTCAAAAGTGTTGAGTTTATTCAAAGCTCCGACTCTGAGAATGAGAACGATGATCCTGACATGATCACTGTGCGGCGTAAGTACTCGCCTGACCCCATGTGTTCTATTACTGACAATGTATCGGCAGCATCAACGCTATTGTTACATGACGGACCACCGCCACCCTCAAATTCGGGTCACAGCAGCAGCAAGCGTATGTTTTCGTCTATCTCCCTATGTGCAGCACCTTACTATTTTCAACTCTACAGTGGCCGACACGTCCGCATCAGGCCCGTTTGGGCCGTCCCTGGTTTCCACGGCCACGAAGAAGCACATCCCCATCTTGAATGAAATTCCCAGTGCCTCGAATCCACCCACAAGCTCACCTGAATCAAGCATGTCGGCATCAGACCCGTTCCTGGTTTCCACGGCCACGAAGAAGCACATCCCCATCTTAAATGAAATTACGGTCCCTCCGGAATCAAGCGTGCTACTCCAGCCGCCTTCGCCTTCGCCCAAGCGTCCTAAACCCGCGAGGCCCCTCACAGAGCTGTCATTACGAAATGAGCTCGATTCCTCCAGTCGTCGTACTTCGTCCTCTCTGGTGACAGTCACTGTGTCGTCTACACCCCCTTCCCCAACTGGAGGCACTGAGTTATCCGCCACTGCCCTCGCACCACTTCCCCTTCCATGCGACTTTGCTCCATCGGCCGCGCCTAGTGGTCCAGTTCCCCCGGCGCCTCCTCCACACCTTCTCCAGCCGGCCATTGGTACATACAACAGGTTTGTTGGGGCAAGACCCAATCATGGCAACTGGCTGGATGTACCCGGCCAACATCATCATCCAGGTTTCCGCCCGCAGTATTTCCCATACGGAATGGAGGGTGGTATGATACCCCTTCCACACGGGATGATCGACCCCCGAAGAGGGATGCCATATCATGATGGACACTGTGAGGAGGCGTATCGGGGTGATCCCCGTGGTATCTATGGTGGCTTCCGGCATGATTCTGGTGCCGCTGGCACAGTGATATTTCCAGAGATAAGGGGAAGTGTCCCTCATTACCACAATCTCATGGATCATCCATATCACGAGCATCAGCATGCCACGGGTCTGCGGGCCAGCCGCAGTCTGACGACTGAGCCATAGCAGTTACATCTCCCTCGGGCACCACATGGCTCTGTCGAGCCCGCTACGCAGGTGGGACCTTCTGGCAACCTGCATGAGTGAGTCTCGTCCTCATTTTCGTCTTGTTGGAGTTTGGGTGTTTCTTGCTCAATGTCGTGCTCATACCGAGTCCTGATATCACTGTCATCATTTGTCGTATTGTACACAAAATGACACGTTGCGCTGTACGCTACTCGAACAGTCCTGGAAGTGCCGTCGTGTGTGGGGAGTCCTAGGCAACCGCGAGTATACCTGTGGGTACCAGCGACCGTACCCATGCCTGGCACGAGTTGATCTGTGTGCGTGCAACGGCGGGGTGGACAAGAGACGGTGAGGAAGGGGGTGCCTGGGTGAACAGGCAGCGTGGTGGGCGAGGGTTGGTGAGACGGCGAGGACGGGCGAGGCAGTGTGGGTGCCAGGGTGCCAGCGAACGAGACGGTGTGGTGGGCAAGGTGGCGTGGGTGTCAGCGTCGGCGAGACGACGAGGATGGGTAAGGCGGCGAGCGTGCGAGGGCGGGCAACTCACGTGCTCGCTTGTTCATACGACAGCGCTCAGGCTGTGGGCGGGGCACTGGAGACGCGTCATTGACACATCGTTGGGGTGCTGTGTGCGTGGCGTGTGTGCGGGACATCCTGTGAGCAGCGGATGTGGTCCAAGAGGACTACTGTGGTAGTCCTCTTGGACCACGTCCGCTGCTCGTTTGGGCGGTCAATGGATCCCCAGTGCTAGAAAGGGTCGTAGGGGAAGTCCAGTTGAGAGGGATGATCTCACAGACCCATTTTCCTTGTAGAAGGGAATGGGTCTGTGAGATCATCGGAGCTTGAAAAAAGTGCTTCCAAGGGTGTCAGAATCATGCCCACAGACGTACACTTTCTCCTTCTCTCCGGGCTTCAACATGTACCACAAGTCCCTCTACTCCCCTCTACTACCCCAAACCCCCCCACAGAACGTCCACGACGTCCTCTTCAATCGTCCAGACCAAGCCGACTGGCCAGATTACCCATTGCATGTGAACGCACTCACACGCGTCAGTCGGTCATTCCGACAATTTCTAGAGATGGTCCGCGATGGTGCTACTGCCATGAGCAGTGATGTCAAGCTCGGCGGGCTGGGTATCCGACCAGAAAACGGTGAGCTTGTCGGCGTACTCTCCGAGAACTCCATGGTATCCCTCTGATTCCGACACCCATACCCCGAGCTAACGGCTTTCATAGGATTGTATCGCCCTGCTCCATTCATTAATCGTCATGACCGTCCCGTTTGCCATGGTTAAACACTCCTCCCTCTGGCACTCACGTCCGGCCTCCCAGAAGATCGTATATATATCCTAGAGGGGAATGTTCAGGGCCATACAAGCTATGGTGATCTCGTCGCACGGGCACGAGATAACAGGTTGCCACGATTACCGATACAGCAGGCTCAAAGGGATACGCTTGCCTATCTCACATTCTCCAGTGGGACAAGTGGACTACCAAAAGGCACGTTATCCCAGGCGCATTTAAATATGAAGCTCCCCTCTTGAAATCATCTCTGGAATGTGCTAACCCACTTCGCTGATCTGTCAGCCGTCATGATTTCACACGGAAATCTCATCAATTCCTTCTCTCAGATGCTCGTAGTAACTGCAGAAGCACTTAAAGTCCAAAGCGTGCGTATGTCATTATTGTTGAACATGTTGATTGTTTAATATGGGTCCTACAAAAGCCTTGAGTATGGAATGGGCCAGGAAGCATCAACGTGACTTTCAATGTACTGCCGATACATCATACCTATGGTCTCCAGGTCACTACATTTAGGTGCTTCTTGTCACCGACGACGCTTGTCCTCCTGCCCAAATGGAATCCTGATCTGTATTTCGATTGCATCCCCAAGTAGGTCCTGTGCTCTCCACGTTCACCTCGTGCTAACGTGTCACCTCCGAAATCGAGGTATCGTGTTACTAGCATATTTCTGGTCCCTTCCCTTGTCCACCACTTTCAGCACTGTTCAAACCATAGTTTGTGGAGCCGCCCATCTTCCTGTTTCGCTTGCCGAGAAACTACGCTCGCGTTTTCCTTGGGTGGAAGGGTTGGGTGGGTAGATTATGGTGCTACTTTCCTGTTCTGATGCTGATGACGAACATCAGGGTATGGACTGTCCGAGTGTGTAAGGATCTCACAATCCCCTCCCGTTGTTCACCTGTCACGACGTCGTTGTCGGTCGTCCCGTATGATGATTTCGCTCACAGCGTTGTAGATCATGCATGGAGATATGCGTCCCGTCTCATCTTGCTCCCGTGGTTGATGCCCACTGCTCCCACTGTCGCCGATACCTTCGATACGCGCACAGGCGGGAGCAGTACCTCCCCCACAATCGCCACACGCGAACAGAACCCATTCAACGCTCTGTTTGATTGCGTCTCGGGGGGAAAAACGGACAAATCACCCTCGGATATCCATTCTCTATTAATACGGGGCGTGTTTGCGCAGAGAAAGACCGACATCGCCTTGTTCATCGACGCGGGCGATCGGTCGGCGGCCCGCCTCGGGGGGTCTTTGCACGTCTTTTTTCCGTTCTTCGGGGGACCAGACGATAGGCTGGCGCTTGATTTTTTGGTGCAGCTTTATTTGAACCCGAGGACGACGGCGACGGTGGTGAGGGTGGTGAAGCAGGAGGGGGTGGCGGATGCGGGCGAGGGGTTGGAACGACCGTCGTATCCTGAGGATAAGGTGGATGCGCGTGGGCTTACCCCGCACAGCGATGGGCCCATGGTGACGTCGGTACGTGTGGTGCGACTTGGACTTTGTTCAGCAGGCTGACGTTGATCATCTCTGTGCCCTCCCATAGATACTCGGGCTCCTGGATACTGTCTACGGTCGTTCAACGCCCGAGATGCGTCTTCAATCCGACACCGCGGACATCATCGCCTGGTCCAAATACGCAACACCGCCATACGCCAACAATGCAAACCCCCGGCCGCCCTCGCGCGCATCCACTTTTCGGATGTGCAGACGCCGGTACCGCTCCACGCTTCACTGCGCCACGCCCGTACGCTCCAGGAGACATCGCCCCGCCCGTTGATCGTCGCTGGCCGATCGAGGCGGCTCTCCAAGGAGAGCCACCGCGAGGAGATGAAGCGGGTGTTGGAGACGTATAGGCCCGGGATAGGGCTCGAGGGGGTGTGGAGGACGATTGGGGATGTCGGGACGGCGATGGTCGTGGGTGGGTCGGCAAGTGCGGTGGTGGTGCTGCAGGCTGCCGACGTGACTGTGGGCTGTTAGGTGTGGAGGGGCGTATGTGATCTGGCGAGACTCAAAAGGGGCGCGTACTGGACGCTGGATCGTTTATACCCACGTCGTAGCTCATTCGCGTAGGAAACGCGCCATGTTATGATTCTGCTTTGTATCGTACTGTAATCAGGTACCCGTGTTTTTACTGGAGTTAATGAAGGCCATGTTCAAATCTCCAGGATCTTCAAATGGAGGTCTTTCGTGGATACTATCTTCTCCCACGTAGCCGATCCAGTGCATGCAGAGGTTATAATCCAATTCTTCGTCAGGAACTGTTTGAGCGAGGTACAATTGTTATTCATGCGGCCAATCAAGCATCCGATGCTGTGGTGGATCCGATCGGAGTCCACTGGCAACTTTGTCTGGCATGACATTCGGATATCCAACAGCATGACGTCACCCGCCAGTCCAAGGAACAACGATCGCATTGCAGCGAAATCGCACAGAGCGAGAACCAGACTAGTACGAAGGGCAACCACTCGAAAATGTCACCAACGGCCCGCAGTCATCGATCTGCATCTACTGTATGTCGATCGCACGAATGCCATCTATCAACTCGTTCAACGACGTCTCCTCGCGGATCCGGACCATGATCAAACTATCCGTCGCAACCCGTCTGTACTGCACGCGCGACAACGGTGTGAGTAACAGCGCACCGAAAGGCTGCATCAGACGAGCGACGAGGCGCAGTGCGCGCGTGGTATCGTCGAACTCGGGCCCAGCAGCGCGGCGCGAGAAATCCTGGTCGAGGAGGGGACTGATCCAGGGATGGATCAGAAGAAGATTGTCCATCACCGAGAGGTCGTCCTTGGTCCTGACCTCGACGTCCCCGAACGTGGTGGTCGTCGCACGATAAACATGGGCGTCGGAATCAGCTAGTGAATCCGAGGTACGGACAAGTGTGATAACGGGAAAAACAATGCCGGCAAGTCGCAGTCGGCTGGCAGCAACAGACGGGGAGGGAAGTTTGTTGAGCTGGTCATGCAACGTCATGGCCAACGAGAGGTCGGGAGAGGATGAATGCAATGCCCTGACAATGCTGTCCATCTCAGTCGTCTCGATGGGTTGCGGAACATGTGGTGGCGCGAGTTGGTTGTAGACAGTGAGGTCGATTGGCAGGCAGCTATTGTAGCTACCTGCGTGCCCGGTCCAAGCGAGAATCGTGACATCGCCCGAGCCGGTCAGAATATGTTCCAGGAGTCGACCAACTGCTTGATTGCCTTCGCCGTATATGACCGGAATGGCAACATTGAAGATCCCAAATAGGGAGTAGGCAATATCTTCCTCGCGTGTCGTGTGACGCATAGAAGCCAAATAGAGCTTCTCCCGCACCATGTCTAAGCCTGGACGAAGGATGGCCAACTCCTGTGTGGCGAAGCTCATTGCCCGCTCCATCTCCGTAAGGATTACTGGTGATTCCTTGTGGTTGAAGGTCTCCAAGCCAAGATACGGCTTCCAGTCTTCGGTGTAGAATTGGACAATCTTGGAAGCAACATATTCTTGGTATGTCCACCCTCGAGTGTTCCATATGCTCCTCCAAAGACAACCGAGCACCTGTGACTCTGACAGGACACCGAGAAGGTGGACGACTGTGAGGGACGCCCCACGATACCACCTGAACATGGCAACCAGCGACTCTTGTTGGACCCCCTTGTCGAGCTGGTTCACGCAGCAAGTGTCGCTCCATGCCCACCGGAAGCGGAGAGAGCTCCCAAGCTCGCAGAATTTTAGCAGCTTCCTATTCGCGGGGGACTCCGGTAGCCCGTATATCGATATATTCTCGACCATCTGGAATGTCGGTTCGTTGGGTTGCCACCTGTGCGAGAGCATCACGTATCGGTAGAACTTCCTCACTTCTATCTGGATACGTGCGTGGTCGAGTCGAGTCGTCATTGAGGACCGCAGCTCATCAAAAATCGGGAGCTCCTCGAACGCTGTTGCTTGTTGTGTCTTGTCATAGAGACGTCCAGTAACGGTATCGATGAGCACACGTGGCATGTGGCGGATAGTGTGCTGCACCACATTTCGAATCGTGGCAGTCGCATCGAGATACTGATGACGAAGTTCTGTCCAAAACCAATCAAACCTCTATCGTCTGCAATATTGACAGAATAGCTTACCACGAATTTGTGGGTCTGGGGATTGTTCGAGCTTTGAGAGCATCACCCCGAATGTCTCAAACGCTTCGCTATGACGCCCCATACCGTGTAATGCAGCATGCTTTCCCCCATACCCTGTATGGGATAATGGGTCGAGCTCGATAACCTGAATAGTATGGATCATCGAGAGCGTTCGATGTGACGTGAAATACCATCCATACCTCATTGCTGCGCTTAAGGAGGATATCATTGAGATTGGTCGGGTCGAGTGACAGTGCATTCGAGTAGTGTCCTATGGCCTCGTCATGCTTCTTAGAGTCCCTCGCGGTGTCGCCCAGCTTCTCCAGCTTCTCAACCAAACGTCCTCGAAAATCTGGGGAAATGTAATGTTCAATTAACCCCGGCTATGTCGTAGTTGGAACCCCTTACCGAGTTCCCACTGCGCTCGCCCATCGTGTGTACTCGTGTCCTCTGGCAGCTCGTTCTGCATCTCCCGAAAACACTCGATGGCCTGCGTGAGGCGACCATCCCCTTCTAGAATGTCGCAAATGACGCGGTAAACGAGAAACCTCGGAAGCTTGAACTAAACCAAAGGAATGTCACTATCCATATTCGAATCACCAAGGAGAGCATACCTTGGTTGCACTGACTACTTCGTGCGCTGAAC